>VUQH01072297.1:8795-34821 GCA_015106775.1 Etroplus canarensis | reverse complement strand
ACACACACACACACACCCACACACCTACACACACACCTACACACACACACACACACACCACAGTGCTGTCATTGTGGAGTGCAGTCAGTGAGTTGAGACCTCTAATGAAGCATTTGCTGATATGACAGTTTCAGCTAGCAGTTGTGGACGTATTTTAACATATTAAAATAAATGGTGTAGAAGACGCAAAGGAAATGTAATGTTCACATTTATAATGACCACTGCCTGAACTGTGTTCACAGACAATGATTTTATCTGCTGGATGCTGATAAAAGACAATAACCAGCAGGGTCTTTTATGATGAATGCAGTTGCAGCAATACATTTTTTTTCAAATCTCAATTAACTGTGCAGATTGTGAGTTGACAAAATAAGCAGAGTATTTAAAGGCAGAATCACAGAACTCAGCTACAGTATAATCTATGAATAGCAATGCAATATAATCTTTAAAAATTGTTCATTCTGCAGTATGCCAGCAGCTCTGAGTAGGGGCATTCCCTTGATTTTTTAAAATGAGGTGACATGGGGAGAATTTCCCACAGGGAATCCAAATATTTAATCAGACATAAAATCAGTGTAGAATACAACTTTCAGTTTCATGTGCAGCCATGTGTGCTATTCCAGAAAAGTCATTCTGCACAAGAGTTTAAGCATGGTTTTGAATTGGATAATTGTACTGCAAAGTGAAAAAAATATATTTTGATTTTTCTTTTTTTTACTTAACTAAATCCTATTTAAGTAGCTTAACAGTGCAATCAAAATATATTTAAAGTGGCTAAAATACTAGTTATGTATAATGGCACTTTTCAGGATCATATACATGATATTATTGGGTCATAATTATTGATTCGTTAATGTGTATGTTACTTTAATGTTGCAGCGCTTGATGATTTTAATTGTTTATATGTTACCTGGTGGCCTCATTGATAATAATGCAATTTATCTGCAAAAGACGTAACTAAAGCTTTGAAATGAATGGTTGAGATGCTGTGTAAAATATAAATAAAAACATAATTCAATGATTTGCAGAGCTCATAAACTAATATTTTATTCACAGAAAACATAGAAGGCATATCAAATGTTGCAAGTGAGACATTTTACTATTAAATGAAAAACATTAGTTCATCTTGAATTTGATGGCAGTGACATTTCTCAGAAAAGTTGGTCTCAAAAGATGAGACCTACTTCTGGAGCTTTGGGAAAGGAATCTTGTCCCATTCTTGTCTGATCTAGGATTCCAGTTCCTCAGCAGTCCTGGGTTCTTCTTTGTGGTATTTTACATTTCATGATGCACCAAATATTTTCATTCGGTGAAAGGTCTGGACTATAGTTGGCCAGTCCAGCACCCGGACTATTCTACTATGAAGCCATGCTGTTGGTGCAGTATATGATTTAGCACTGTCTTCTTGAAACATGCCAGGCCTTCCCTGAGAAAGACATCTGGAGGGGAGCATATGTTGCTCTAAAACCTGTATATACATTTCAACATTGATAGGGTATTTTCAGATGTGCAAGTTGCCAGTACCATAAGCATTAATGCACCCGCATACCATCAGAGATGCAGACTTTTAAACTGAGTCCATTTTAATTGCACTTTGGCCCAGAAGACTGCAGAATTTCTGGTTGATGTTCACATATGGCTTCTTCTTTGCGTGATAGAACTTTAACCTGGATTTGTGGATGGTATGGACAACTGTGTTGACAGACAATGATTTTTGGAAGTGTTCCTGAGCCCATGCAACGATTTCCATGACAAAATCATACCTGATTGCATTGCAGGTGCTGCCTGAGAGCCTGAAGATCACCAGCATTCAATACTGTTTTTTTTGTCTGTGTCCTTGCACACAGAGATGTCTCCAATTTCTGGGAATAATACCCAGAGCCCCAACTGCAGGAGGGACCCGTGCAAGCCTGACATGAAAAGTTCTCTGTTTGCAATTTTATTTTATTTTATTTATCTCAGGTAATTAGTGTCATAACTTAAATGATCAGTCATTTGGTTAATGGACTACTATGTACTCGTATAGCACTTTTCTACTCTAATTGAGCACTCAAAGCACTTTTCACTACAAGTCTCATTCACCCATTCACACACACATTTACACAGGCTTTATTCATGCTTTTGAGCACATTTACACATCAGAATCAGAATCAGAATACTTTATTAATCCCAGGGGGAAATGATTTAACTTTAACTTTAAGCTTTACTTATATCATGCAGACAGAGGGACAGAAATCAAACTGAGGTCTTGTAATTTTAGTGTTACAGTTTCATAAATACTGCTAAGTATGAACATTTATTTGAACTTTCACGATTCAAGATATTTACATCATGTATATTATGGTGTGCTTTGATGATGTGGTTTGACCCATGGGTGATTCTAGGATCAGACATTTAAGGAGACTCAGCTCCAAATGTCACATACATTTACCCTGTGATTAATACATTAATAAAACAATAATACTTAATGAATGAATTTTAGCCAAACTGATTTGCCAATGTGCAATATATTGTGTAATAATACCAGAAAATAATAATAAAATGCATTATTATTACTACAATAAGTAGTTATTTTTAGAGGTGCTAAAATGAAATATAGGGATCTAAACTCATCAGTGGTTTGACCTCTGATGTGCCTTATTAGCACCAAAAAAGTTAAAATAGTATGATGCTGTAAGCAAGTTAGGAGGCTAATATCAGTCCTGTATGCTTCTGTCTTGTAGAGGGGTCTGTCTGTGTAGCAAATAGTGAGCAAAAAGATGTGATAGAATATAATGGAAGTGAGGAGAGCAAAGAAAATAACGGTTGCTTTGAGGTTAGTGGGAAGGATTAGGACAAATTTGTTATATCTGATAAACTGTAAGTCAGGAAAACTGATTATTTGGTCTGTTACAGCAAAAAAAAAAGTTAAATTGTCTTTGTTATGCAAGATGCTGGGGATTATTGCAGTGTACATATGAGAAAACTAAGACTGCATTTTTAAGCTTTTTTATATAAATATTTAAATAAAAATGAAAAAAAAGATTTCACTCTCCAGCTTGATACTCTAAGCAAAACCATAAAGTAACTGTGCAGGCTTATGAACGTACAGGTGTTCATTAAGCAATTTCCCCCTGGAATTAATAAAGTATTCTGAGTCTGATGATTATGATTAAATGTATAATATGAACACTTCATTGACAAATGCACTACAGGTTGCTGTGTACAGTTGTTTACTCAATTATTTATTAAGAAAAAGAATTAAAAGATGCACGAGAGATATGATTCAAGAAAGGTAGGGGATCCCAGAGAGACTGCTTATGTACAGGGCTCAGAGTTCTGTGCTGTACCCCCTGGTTGGGACCATAACACTGACAGATTGGCATCCCTAGAGCTATGCTGCGAGAGTGGCTAATAACCAAAACATTACCAGTAAAAAAACAAACAAGCAAACAAACAAAAAACATAATTTATTCCAAGCACAGAAACTGCAAAAAATTACAACTTTCACATGCACCTTAGTGTGAGGCATAATTGTAACAGTTTTTCTACCCCCTGTGCTTTTATGAGCTCTACTGGAGTCATATTTTTTTAGTTAGAAAATAATTTCCCAACAAACCTGGCTCGCTCTCTTCTCCCCTCTGGGCTTTCAGATAGCAAAAGGGGTGCGGGAGAATAACAGGCTCTTTCAAGCATTAACTTATGAGTTACAAAGTAACCTGTAGGGAGAGTTGCCATAGAAACCTAGCTCATTATAATGTGCAAGTCAAGTTGGGATGGAGTACACACCTACTCTTTTAACCAGTTCTTCCAAAGGTGTTATTGCATTTTTACTTTGGCAGCAACGCTTCAGGACAAACATTAAGGTTAAAAACAGTGAAGATGTGAAGACCTCAAATGAGCAAATTAAGCAAACTGGAAAGACTCTTTTAAAAGTAAAGTTACTGACTTTTTTACAAGACGGGACAAAAAAACAACAGAAATATTAACAACACAAGTGGTTGGTGAGCCTGTTATTAAATTAACACTCAACTTTAAGTCAGCAATTGTAACTATTTAACCCTGCGAGTATAATTTGCACTGGAGAGAACTATTTTGTGAGTGTCAGCCTCTTGGACAGACAGCTGGACAATGGGCTCCACAGACTCCAGACCAAGACTGCGTAAAGTGGTCCCATGTAATAGTTTGCAAGAAAAGGCACAGAACCCCAAACCACAATGGACGGTCCCTGCTCTGCCACACACTGTGGAGCTGCCACCAGGATCTGCAGGAGAGAGAAGAACAGAGTTACCCCCACTGAAACAGGAAATTACACTTTCTCTGCTTTCAGGTTAGTCTCTGCCAAATTTCATTCCCAGTTATGATTTATTTGTTTTGTGACTCATCACTCTGTATCGTGATATTAACTTTGTGTGCATGTGTGTGTTGTAAGAACCATGCTTTGGAGGAACGCTCCCTTCAAAACAGAGTAGCAATTTAAGCATCATTCATTCTCACCCACCCAGAAGACCCCAGGTTAGCTTGGCACAACTTGCTGCTTGATATAATTGACTATAACAGACTATTCTTGCTGCCTGGTACATTTTTTCAGACATTTCTCATCTGTTCAATCCAGGGCTAGGACTCTGGGAGACATCATTTTGCATTATTGTTTCTGACTACTTGTGATTATTACCCAGACATCCCATCATTATCTCTCCTCAGGCACTACAACCACTAGCACTTCAAATTGGCCACACAAGCACTGCCAATCACATTGCCATGGTAATAAAAATAAATAAATAAAATGTCACTGCTAACTGTGCCACTATCACCCTCGTGCCATCTCAAAATCCAATAAGGAATTTTGATGTTTGTTGTAGGGCAGGGACCTCACAGATGGGGATATCCAGCAGTTTTTTACAACCGGCCAGACAGGCACCAGCAGAGTGACTCAGGTAAATCATCTTGACAAAGTATGAAAGAGGTAAAATGCATCAATAACATCAATAATTCAGATCATACATTTTTACATTGACATAGTGTGCAGCTGTGGTTAAGAGAGGGAGTTGAAGAAGGGAGGAAAGATGGGGTGGAAGGGAAAGGAGGGAGAGAGAGGCAGCTGTGAGTCTGAGCCCTTCTTCAGGTCTCCCAATGGAGCTGATTAAAGTGCCAGCAAAGTGGAAAGTGGGGTGGTCTACAGCCATGACTAGTCCTGGCTAGAGCTATTTTCAGGCTACAGAGAACAGAAAAGTCTCCATCATGAGATGCAAACTTGCAGACATAAACAAATGCATAGACTTAATAATTATGCAATTCTTCCTTTAGACTGCCTTGCTTTAAACATGCTATCAGCTCCTTCATCAGCTACAGATCACCAAATGCAGTTTTGTTATATACACTCATGAGGCACTTCATTAGACAGTTACTGCAGATTTGTCAACTGCACATTCCTGATGTAAATCTCCCTGTCCACCACATCCTGAAGGTGCTCTAATGGAATTAGATCTGGTGACTGCGCAGAGCCTTTGACTATAGTGAGCTCATTAACATGTTCAAGAAACTAGTTTGAGACAATTTGAGCTTTGTGACATGGTGTGTTATCCTGCTGGAAGCAGCCATCAGAAGATGGGTACACTGTAGTCATGTAGGGATGGACATGTTCAGCAACAATACTCATGTAGGCTGTTGTGTTTAAATGATGCTCAGTTAGTGCTAAGGGACCCAAAGTGTGTCAAGAAAATATCCCCAAACATTACACCAACACACCACAACAATGATTTAAGTTATTGGCTAAAATTGATCGGTTATTTTAAATTGTTTGTTTCAAAACAGCTATTGTGTTACTGGATTACTAATACATTGGATTGTTACTGATACTGGATAATTTGACATATCAGTGCCTCAGAAAGGTATTTGAATGAAACCATTCAACCAGTCTTCTTTTTTGGAAAGAACCACATGACACAAACTGATTTAGTCTGAACCAGTTCATCACATTTTAAAAGCTTGTCATACTTCTATGTAAAATCTAAATTTGAAAAGTAACTAAAGTAAAACAAATTGGAAATACAGTACTGGAGTAAAGGAGCTATATTGGTTTCAGCCTCTCTTTTATTGTTCCCTTTCTAGGACGGGTTTCTGGAGGCTCAGATGGCTCTAACTCAAAAGACTCATCAGCAGCGACAAGCTTACCTCAGACAAGCTAGGCAGCAGAGAAGACATAAGGTTGTCTACACTTTTAACGGTAGGATTGCGTATTATTAATGTAATGTAAACTCTGTCTGAATGTGGTCTATTCCAACATAATTTTCCTTTTTCATTTGGCCTTTCTGATTTAAATCCAAATGCAGATGGGAGCCAGAAGCTGAAACTAGTTAGGAGGCCCACTGAGAGGGACATCTTTTGGGATGAGACCACAGGAAAAAGGTCGGACCCCTGCTGCCTTCTGGACCCTAGATCTCTCCCTTACTTTGGAGGAGAGCAAAAGTTTAACCTGCCCAGCAAACAGCTGCTACACAAAGATGATCCAGTCAAAAGAGACTGAGTTCATAGTCTGAAGCATACACAATAGGAAAGAACTGTTCAACAAGCTGGACAAGGAGGATATTTTTTGGTACAAAATAATCAAAAATAAAGAAACAAGTGAACAGTAGAAAGTAGAACAGTGCAGAAAACTTATTTAAAGTATACAGGGGTTGAAGGATGTGGACTAAGTCAGCTTGAAACTGTCAGATAGGGAGGATAAGAAGTACCGGTGGGTTCTTTTAAGCTGAATTAATGCACTTTTTGCATTTATTAGTCTTGATCAAAACAAAGGTAGAACATCCAAAATATAACATCTGGCAATGCAGAATACTTAGTGAAGCAGCTATCACCATCAAATTGAAGCTTTCAGAAATGATAGTGGCACTGCCTTAAATGTTCAGGGACCAACATTTATTTGCAATTGATCAAAACTGTTGACGTTTAGGACCTATGTCCTGGCCTCGCTCCCTTGCCTAAGTTTATGGCGCCCTCTATGGGTAAAACAAATGCACTGAAGAGAGAAAATTTGCTCTTCAGGCAGTGACAGTCAAGCTAGTTTTGCCTCCTACAATGTTGATAGCAAATTTAAAAAAAAATAGACTTTCTGTTTAGTTCAGAGAGATTCAAATAATCTAGCTGTGAAACTTCCTGTTCGTTATCAAACATTTAGTATAGAAATTAGCACACAAGTCCTTTAGTGCCCAAAGATATCAGGTTACTGGAAAACAAATGAATGCCTCACCAGGAATAATTTGACAGAAAACTGCAAATTGCACTATTATTACCTCTTCCATGAAGATTATAATTTTGGTCGGGTTTGTTTGTTGACAAGATTGTGCAAAAAAGTTACAGATGGATTGGAAGAAAATTTTACCAGTTTCAGGACATGCTCTATGTAGACAAATTTCACATTTTTGCATACTTATAAGCTGTGCACTGACTAAAACCTCATATTACATTTAAAAGCAATGAATTTGAGGTAATGAATTGTAACTGTAATAATCAAACTGTATTCTTTACTGGCAGAGCCAAATAACACGGATCTACACGAGAAACCTCAGAAACCTTACAGCTCTTTTTGCTGAATAAATCCTAAAAGTAAACTTTGTATTATTTCATGTGTTTCTGAAAAAAAAAAGTGGCAAAAACTTGCCTGGGTGCATCTGAATCTTTCCACTCGATGGTGTGTCAAAAGTTTTACATGCATTTGTGAAGTAAACAAGAACACTGCATTTCCCTAAGTTATCTGCTTTGTATGAAGAGTTTTCTATATTTCCTGCTGTAGCCAACAGGAAGCCAGTGTAGACGTCTAGAAATCCAAAGACTTTGATTTACTTTGTTGATCCTCTGTTCTGAATCAGCTGCACAAAACTGGGTGAATTTTTTAGTTTTTCTATAATCTGCTGTGACAAAAATCTTTTAATTCTTGAAATATTATAGTAATTGTCTTCATGCAGCTATTAAAATTCAAGGCTTAAGTTCTTGATCCACTGGCCAGAAGAGCAATAAAAGTTCATAAAAGCAAGACAGAATACATTTGTGTGAATGAGAGAGAGACAGATGAAATGGTGAAGATGCAAAGAGTAGGGGTAGGGAAGGTGGATGAGATAAATATCCGGGGTCAATTTTCCAGACCAATGGACAGTATACAAGAGAAGAGAAGAAGAGAGTGCAGGCATCATGGAGTGGGTGTAGACAAGTGTCAGGGGTGTTTTGTGACAGTAGGTAGCAGGGAGAGTGATATCGGAGGTTTACAAGACAGTAGTGAGGACTGCTATGATGTATGGTTTGGAGACAGAAGCACTAACCAAAAGGCAGGAGGAGCTAAAGGTGGCAGAGTTGAAGATGCTGAGATTTCCATGTTGAGTGGCCAAGATGAAAAGGATTAGAAATGAGTACATCAGAGGGACAGCTCAGGTTGAGCGGTTCGTAGAAAGAGTAAGCAAGGGAAGGCTGAGATGGCTTGGACATATGCAGAGGAGGGATAGTGGACATAGTGGACAAAGAATTTTGAAGATAGAGATACCAGGCAGGAGGAAAAAGAGGAAGACCATAGAGAAGGTTGATGGATGTAGTGAAAGAGGACATGCAGAGGGTTGGTGTGACAGAAGAAGATGCAAGGGTTAGGGTGAGATATTGAGCCACTGTGACAACCCAGCAACAGCTGAAAGAAGTAGTTTAGCCTATGTCAAGGCCAAGATTTATTGCTTTATTTGTCTTTTTTATATTTATGATCAAATGAGACCGTTTCTCTTTTGTTTTTGTTTCTTTATTCTGTGAGAATTATGCCACAAAATTGATTTGTTCAGTGATCACATCAGTCCTTATATGAGACTGGACTTGGCAGCCATTGTTTCTTAAGCGGATGTCATTCAAGATGCAGTTTTCAGGGGCTGTGGGAAATTGCCTGATAGAGGACAATATTATATACATTTCACATAGTTTCTATAGTTGACAGGATCAAACTGGGATACAAGCACAAGACAGATCTTATATATGTTGTGGATAAACTGACCATCTAATAATATCCTTGAAGAAAGAAGCAATTTTCCTGCATGCCTTGGAGCAGTGGTTCTTAAAACTTTTTTTGGCATGCCCTACTTCAGAAAAAGGTTCACACCCCATACCCCACTAATGAATTAAAAGAGATTCACACCGAATTTTACTTAAAGACATTTATCATCAGTGCAACAGCATTAGCAAATGCTTGTTTCTTTTTCATATAAAAAACGTATCTATTCACTTTAGTTTTACTTGATATTTTTCACCTGGTGTCCACACCCTACCTCCATTTTCCATTTATATACAACTTCAACAATACATTATTTTTCATACTTTATGTTTGGATTTTAGTTAAATACTATTTGGATTACAAGACCTAATTTAGTCACCAGTAACACTGCTGTATTGCTAGATTTGCTTCAATAAAAGAACTGAATACTTTCCACTTCCAATTATTGTCATTTATTTAATAGAAGCAAAGCCAAAAAAAACAGCACTATGATATTACTATAACTATTGTAATACAACCATTTATTGTATTTTTCTCTCACATATAGGCCTTTGACACTTAATGCAAAAATCATTAAGAAGGACTCCAAATATGTTAAAGGACAATTTTTTACAGGTTTGGATCTAAATAATTCCTCATTTTGCTTAAAAAAGAAGACAAAAAATAACATTTTATTGATACTTCCACCAAGCACTAAATAAATAAACTGAATGTGTGTGCCTTCACTGCTCCCTTGTATATCCCCCCAGGGGGTCGCCACAGTGGATTAAACTGAATTTTAAAAACCTGACTCATAAATGTCATGTAGTAGAAATCAGCTAAATGCATCATTTAAAATCTAATTTGCAATTAGAACATTAGCTTGATAAACAATAGTCCACTACAGTAACAACAATGTACCACTTAATTTCTCCACAGTATCTTTGGTTTGTTGTGCCATGCCCCAAAGTAACTACTACTCAAGAAACAGAGGGTATGCTGGGAGTCCTCACTAGGGTGCTCAGCACTTTGTCCATGTAGATAACATCACTCTCCAAACGGCATTCAAAAACTGCACAAGGGACAACTTCAGCCTGAGCAAGGGCTCATACCAGCGGTGCCTAATGGCAGAAAGAACCACTTTCTGTCATAAGGATGAGCTTGTAAATTTTAGAAACAAAATGGACATTTTATACAGTATAAGAAACACGAGGAAATGTATTGTAATGTAGCTAGAAGAGCAAAACAAACAGATGGAGAACCAGAAGTATCTTGAAGTGGAGAAGCTGAAGCAAAACTTGAAAGATGTGGCACAGTGGTTTGCACTGTTGCCTCACAGCAAGAAGATCCTGGGTTCAAATCCACTGGCTACCTGTTATGCCTGCGTGGGTTCTCTCTGGGTATTCCAGCTTCCTCTCACAGTTAAAAAACATGTGCAGGGTTAGATTAATTGGTGAGTCTAAATTGTAGAACAAGATGTGAATGGTTGTCTATCTCTAAAACTACATGAGAAAAATAATTTTAGTTAACTGAAATAAAAATAAAAACTACACTTGTGGGAAATATCAAAACTAACTAAAATGACATTGTGGGCTTAGAAAACTAACTAAAAGAAAATAAAAATATACAGGCAATGTCCTTAGTTCTATTCTATTCTATAAGTTGGTCTAATGAGTCTTTGGTGCATCTGTTTATTCAGACTCAGGGTGTCTCCTTCATTGTGACTTATCTGCCTTCACAAAGTGTTGTGTTTGTATTGTAATTTCTGATCTAAAATCTTCCCCTGACAAATACCATCCATATTATAATAATTCAGAAAATTAAAACTAACACTGAAACTAATAAAAACTAAAGAAAAACTAAAAATTTTCAAACAATAAAAACTAAACTAAAGCGAACTAAACCACTCTGGAAACTAACTGAATTCAAAACAAAAACTCAAAACGAAATAAAAATAAAAACTTATTACAAAATACAAAACTATAATAATAGACTATAATACTAGCCCTGCAATAGACTGGTAGATTGTCCAGGGTGTGTACCCTCTCTTGCCCCATGGCGGCTGGGATAACTCCTTTACTTCGCTAATTGTAAACCAAAGATGTGTGAAACACTGTTATTTCCTCCTACTTCTACAGTAAAATTAACAATATTTTCTGTAGTAACACACATTTCATAGCCCCATTTTCTCTCTATTCATCTTCTTCAATGTGGCTTCTATATTGTTACGGGGCAGCTACATCTCCCAATGCACATATATAAATCCAGGAGGTTTGTGCACATTAAAATCATTATAACTCACAGAATTTTCAACCAGTTTTCAAGTGCATTTCTTTAGTTTTTATTCTTGAAAGAATTTTCTGATGTCCCACAGGACTGGTTGTTAGACTCCTGTGAAAATACTAGAAATGTCCCTATTTCAGAGGAAGAAATATCTGGAAGAAATGCAAAAATTAGAGCAGAAATAAAAAAAATGTGGAGCAGAAACAGAAACCACTGGACGGAAAAATACAGAAATGCAGGAAGAGAAGATACAACATGCACAATTATAAACATTTGCTACATATGCATAAGGAAAAACAGAATACACAGGAAGAAACTGTGTGTGCAGACATATAAAGAACCTCAAGAAAAGAACAATTAATAGCAGATAAGGTATAATGAATCTGAGGAAATGTATGGGGAAAGTAAGTCAGAAGATGAATAACTTGCACAAGATAAGAAAAACTTAAGAGCTGAAAAATAATGAACTGCAGCAGCTACAACAGAAAAAGATCTTTAAAGTTTTTCAGTGT
Source organism: Etroplus canarensis (assembly GCA_015106775.1). Taxonomy (NCBI): domain Eukaryota; kingdom Metazoa; phylum Chordata; class Actinopteri; order Cichliformes; family Cichlidae; genus Etroplus; species Etroplus canarensis. The sequence continues at coordinate 23,049 of VUQH01072297.1, read as the reverse complement.
GAAGTTGGGCCAGATAGACAGAGGAAAAAACAAAGAAAGACAAGAAAAGGACAGAAAAAGAGAGGAAATGGAAGTGAAAAACCAGACAAGAACAAGGTTTCCAGAGCTGGTTAAAGAGAGTGTTCTGATGACAGGCAGGTGGAGGTGGCTGCTGCTTAATCATGCATCAAATTGTCATCTCTGTCTCCGATGTCCTGTCCGCTCATTGTTTTTTATTATCATTCTTTCTCACTTTCTGCCTCTAGAATTCAGACAACAATGTTTTGCAGAGAACAGCTGGGGAAACACTGACAACACCTGGCTCTATAGTTTTTGAGATCTTCAACATATTGTTACCTCTGCCAAAGAGTTTGTTTTTGGTTCAGTTTGTTTGATTGTTAGCAGGATTACGCAGAAAGTAGCAGATGGATTGGCATGAAATTTTTTAAAATTTCATTAACTTTTCCAATCGATCTAAATCTGGATCCAGATTTTTTGAAGGATTCTTCAGGATTGTGAGATGGGGCGGGTCAGCCTTGGCAGAGGCATTCAGTCTCAGAATGCTTTTTGTTCTCGAAGTGGTCTCCCTGAGACTGGCTCTTAGATAGGCTGAGAGGAACTGGGCTCCCACCAAACACCTGGGGCCACAGAGGCATTCGAAAGCCTGGTCCTCAGGCACAACGTGTTAGATGAACACTGCTGAGACCACTCTACACAGCAGGAGGAATTAAATCAGCAGAGATAATCTTGCAGTGGTTCAATAGAGCTATTTAAATAAAATCAATTTGCTTTATTAATGCACTGAAGAAATAAAAATCAGCTAACATGACTTTTATTGTAATCTGCCACTGGGTGTCATTATTGGGCTGAGGGACACAGTGAACTAAAAAATCCACCGTAAAGTGGAAAACAGCTTTGGTGTTTATAACATATCATTTTTTGGTATAGAAAACATTTTATTATCAAAGTTTCAAGATGTTTGAAAATGAATAGTAACAATCAAAAATGCTGATTTTGCCCCATGTGATCTTTTATTTTGAAGAATACTGTCCAAAAGTGTTAATCCCTTTCTTGTATGCATGTATACAAGAGTAAACACAGATCAGATAGATGAATAATTCTAAAAAAAACAATTCAGTTGATGCCCAAAGGTATGGACTGAAGGCACTGGAGCAGAGCAGCACATTAAATGAGTCCATCTACTTAGCAAGCTATTCAATCAACAAAGCAAAGTCTGCCAGTGAGAGGCCACTAACTGCAGACTTGAGGAGCCAGACTGACCACATATTGCGACACTCAGAAGATTTAGAGTGGCCCAGCTCTTCAAAAAACTTCTCCTTTTCCAGTTCGCTAGCCACACACACTGGGCCTTAAAGCCAAATCATCATGGAGGGGGAGAGCCGAGAGGTCTCGGTGTCTGCCACTCCATACTGCTACATAAAAAGAAGGTGAAGGATGCCGTGTGAGCAATTGGTTCCAATTGACAGAGGATTGGTCATGGTCAGCCTTCTGAGTGGAAATCCACGTGAGAATGTAGCATTTGGACCAGCAAGGGGCACAAGAGGCCAATGGCAGACAATGAGGCCACTCAGAGGAGTCTGGCTGCTGTGGAATAGTGGGGCACAATCTCCTGATTTAACCCTTTGTTGGCTAGTTAATAATTCAACTTAATGCACAGAGGTGGCGCTTGAGCAGTAGACATGTTACATGCATAGGTCAGGTAATATACTGATAAACTGAGGAAAATCAGAAATCAGCTCTTCATGTGTTTCCTTTGCAGACAAGCATCAACTATGAATGCAGGTCTAACTTGATGATTCTGTCACATCAATAAAGAGTACAATTATTTACTTTAGGCTGTACGATGAATGAGTTAAAGCACCTCTGCTGCAACCTCAAGAGGCAACCCGACCATTACCATCCTTGTGACTTTTTCACCAATTAGGCCGGTCCTGTTCACTGAATGGGACCGGCTGCTTTCAAGTCTCAGAGGGCCTGGGGGTCAGCGCTCAATCATAGTCTGGTTGGAGAGTTTGTGTGTTTGAGCTAGCTACTAGTTGACAGGGGGAAGATGGGGTCAAAAGAGGTGGGGGCGACTGATTGGTGTGGGTAAAGACTCCTGCCAGCTCAAAAGAGAGGCTTTTGTAGCCAAGACACTGGCCAGGGCAGGCTTGCCTTTCACAGTCCAACCACCCCTCTACTCCAGGCCTACAACAGCTGATGACAAGGCCCCAGCTGCTAATTATCTGGCTGATGGAGAGTCACTGAAGTGCGACTGTCAGAGCAAGGGGTGACCCTTGTGTCTGCAACGGAATATATGTGAGAGAGGCTGAAGAGTGGGGGATAAAAGAAGTTGAACTGCAGGTGCAGGTAGTTCTTTAAAAGTAGTAATCCATCAATAAAATCAATACTTCTGCCAGTCAAAGTCTGCATATTGTGAACTACCTTTTTACATGTGAATGTTAGATAATATGTAACATGTTTCAATTGCCACAGGGGCCCACAAGCCAGTGTACTCCTAGTGCCGGTCCCAAGCCCGGGTAAATGGTGAGGGTTGCGTCAGGAAGGGCATCTGGCGTAAAAACTTTGCCAAATCAAATATGCGGATTCATGAGATGATCCGCTGTGGCGACCCCTAACGGGAGCAGCCAAAAGAAGAAGAAGAAGAAGATGTTTCAATTGCCTATTTTACTCTCCAGTAAAACAGAATAGCACAAATTAGTTTTAAAAAACAGTCACAAGTCATTGTGTGTGCTTTACAGTGCTTTAGTCTCATAATACACAGTGCAGTATCCATAAATCCTCCCTTATGGATCCATGCTACATCATCATCTGTCCAGAGGATACTGGAGCAGTACCTGTTGAATTCCATATGTAGTACTCTTTGGATTGAAGTTCTCGGGCTGAGAACAGGACAGAGAGACCATTTTCAGAGTCACATAAGACAGACGCAGCAAACACTGTGACACAAAATCTGATGTAAGCTTACATGTTGCAATCCGTGGTTTGGCAGAAGAATAAACCTGCACTGAATTCTGGTCTACACAACATCCAGACAATGTCATATCAGGCACTTTGAAATACAACTGTGAAGAAAACAGTGAAATAATGATCAGTTTAGAGATAGATCTGACTACGTCTAAACAAACTGGATCATATTTCATGAATCATAAATGTTGCCTAACACAGAATACTAACTTTAATGTAGGCCGTAAGTCCTGTGCAGAGGGGATCAGAAGGTCCTGGTGATGACCCAGAAAAGCTGATCTTGCCCTCCATCGTGACCTCACGAGACTTTGGGAACTTTTGTCCTATATATCAATGAGAAAAAAGAAGCCACTCATTTTATAAATATACAACTATAGTGAAAGTTATTTTCATACTGATGTTGGGGAGCTTAACACTTACCCAGGACCCAGACAAGCAGGTTTTTCTCCTTTGAAACATCCAGTTGTCCAGAGCTCACCTTCACATCCACAGCACCCATCTGATCCCTGCACAATGCACATAGAGCCAGTATGCAGACTTATAACCCATCAACTGTGCTCAGCCTAAAACATCTCATTAATTAAACTGAATGGGTTCAAAGACATTCCTTAGTATCATACACAGAAAACTTAAAAAAACACAAACTCTGATTTTCCAATACACATCAGTACTAGACACTCGAATTGTCTGCAGATACAGTTAGGTCCATAGGTTTTGAATAATGGCACAACTTTTGTAATTTTGCCTCTGTATACTACCACAGTGAATTTTAAATCAAACAGTCAAAATGTTACCGAAGTGCAGGCTTTAAGCTTTAACTCAAATGTCTTAACAAAATAAGTGCATTGACTGTTTAGGAATTATGGCCATTTTTATACATAGTCCCCCATTTTCAGATGCTCGATAATAATTGGACAATAATTCAACAAATGATTCCGATTTTTATTTGCCGTTCGTACCCACACACTCAGTCTGAGTACATAGGAATTCTTGCACAGAGCTTAGAGTCATGTAACGTGGCTAAAACAAGAGCACTGAAAACAAGAGATAATACTAAAACAAGCCTAATAAATAATAAAATGCACACTAAAATAAAAAAGTAACAATAAGGAACACTAACTTACATACTGTTCATATATATGTCAATGATCTGAAAAGTATTGCATTTGTGATGAAATATTTTGCACTTAGAAATGAGATAAAAAATGATGTGTTTGATTAGTTCTTATTATGTTTTGCCATCAGTCTGACTGTGGCAGAAAAGAAGCTATTGTAGTAACGTGTTGAGTGTGTGATAAAACTGTGCACTCTGCTATGCTTCAGAGTATATACTGATAGTTTGTGTCTGAGGAGTGTGTGACCTGGATGATTGCTGTCTTTGGTTATGTTTTGTGCTCTTTTCTTGTAGTGTTGTGTGTATATGAAATTATTGATGGAAGATCATTTCTAATTATCCTCTCTGCAGTCTTCATGACTCTCTGGAGACCCTTCCTCTCTGCCTGGGTGATATTTCCATAGCAGACAGTAATGTCAGCAGTGAATATGCTGTCCACCAGTCCTTTGTAGGCTTGACTGAGGGGGCAACTGCTCACTCCTGCCTTCCTGAGCAGCCTGACAAAATTAAACCACTGCTGGGCCTTTGCACTGTGACTGTGGTGTTTATAGTCCAGCTCAGGGTTGTTGTCACATGAAGGCCAAGAAACCTGTGGCCAAGTCAGTCACCTGATCTCAGTTCAGGAGAGCTGCTTTTCAGTCACTGAAGGTAGAGAGACCCTCAAACAAGCAGCAACTGAAGGCAACTGCAGTAAAGGCCTGGCAGAGCATCTCAAGGGATGAAACACATCATTTGGTGATGTTCATGGGTTCTAGACTTCAGGCAGTCACTGACTGCAAAGGGTTTTCATCCAGTTATTAAAAACCACACCTAATAATTGCAGAAATGGCCAAGTCAGTCATCTGATCTCAGTTCAGCAGAAGAGCTTTTCACTTACTGAAGACAAAACTGAAGGCAGGTGACTGACTTGGCCATTAAAAAATATCCCATTTCTTTGCCTTGAGAAACTCTTGGGTTGCTTTTGTAGTATGCTTTGGGTCATTATCTGTTTGCACTGCGAAACACCGGCCCATCAGTTTTGCAGCTTTTGGCTGAATCTGAACAGAGAATATAGCCCTGTACACTTCAGAATTTATCCTGCTACTTCTAACAGGTTTGCTTTGGAGCTTTTCCTTTTCTTTGCCATACTCTTTTTCTTCTCAACATTCTAGTACAAGTTAATCTTGATTTTATCTATCCAAATGTTTTTTTTTCCAGAACTGGGCAGGTTCTTTAGATGTTGTCTGGCATATACTGTCATTCCTGTTCTTGAGTGTAACCAGTGGTTTTTACCTAGCTGTAAACCCTCTGTATTTACATTCATGAAGGCAACTCTTGATTGTAGACTTTGTGAGTGATACGCCTACCTCCTCAAGAGTGTCCTTAACTTGACTAGATGCTGTGAAGGGATTTTTCTTAACCAAGTAAAGAATTCTGTGATCATTTTTCTCCTGTGGATCTTCTAGGACTTTTGGGGTTGCTGAGCTGGCCAGTAGATTTTTCTTTTTAAGAATGTTCCAGATTGTTGTTTTGGCCATTTCTAAAGTTTTTTGCCATATCTCTGATAGGTATGTTCTGATTGTTTGCCTCTGAAAACTCCACAAAACAGCAACCAAATTCAAGTTCAACATTTGGAATCAACTCCAGCGCTTATATCTGCAAAGTGTGTTGTGGAATAATGAGGGAGGGGGCCTCACTTGGCCATGACACTGCTTGTCAGTCAATTTTCCCATTACTTTTGAGTCTCTGAAAATGGGGGATTATATATAAAAATGTCTGAAATTCTCAAACAGTTAACATAATTCTTTTGTTAAAGCCCTTAAGTGACAGCTGAAAGTTTGCACTTTGATCACATTTGATTGTTTGATTTAAAATCCACTTATAGAGATGCCAGATTACAAAGATGTATAATTGTCCAAAAATGTATTGACTTAACTGTAGAAGAAATAATTGCTTGACAAAGTCTGAGCCTTGTCACCAGGTTACTGCTTGAGTGTTCAAGTATTTGTTTTCACACAGCTATGGAAACAGAATTACGATGCAAGATGTTTGTTCCGTATTACACAAGTACACAAACAGGTGTGAACACTTCCTATGCAACTCTTACAGAGTAGATTAAAAATTATTTGGAATATTTTTTCTACTAAAATTTACAGAACTGTTAGTATTTAGTTATTGTCATGCAATAGACTTCTAAAAGAAGAGGGATATTTACAACTGGATCATATTCTACTTTTAAAGAAAGCACAGAGCAAGAGATGATAATTATTTTTGAACTTTCTGCTATTTACCTGTTAAAAAATGGCAGGTGTGCATCACAGTACTCAAAACTGTTCTTCACACTCTCATGAAGTTTAAGGATTACAGACACGCGTAGGTGGTTCTCTTCTTCCTTCAGCTGATATGAACCAAGGATGGGGGGAACAGGAACCTGATGAAAAATTTGGATTTCAACAGAATCAATTATAAAATGAACAGATATGCATGAGATTGTAATGTCCATTCGCCTTTTGTTAAAATACATACCTGAGAGGTATAACTGCATAGTCTGAAGGGCTCCAGAGGAGGGGAGAAGGGAAACTTATATGGCCCAGAGAAAGCAGAGCCATCGTAATTATCCACGCTGCTGGCAGTCAGGATACTAGAATCCAGTGATGTGACGCAGGGATGAACCAGGATGTCTTGTAGTGGGGAACCATTTGGAGGCAGTGAGAGGGTCACCATCACATTTGGGAGCACCCCCTCCACTTCACACTGTCGGAAGGAGGACAGAAATGTAGCATGATTGAAAATAAGTTTTTTTTAATGTTTCATTCATTTCATTTATCACTTTCTTTTACACAGTGAACTTACTTTGCATGTTACAGTGCCATAAACATCCCACAGGTCCTGTCTGCTCTGATTACCGTACTGCATGGAGCGTACTGTTTCTATCAGTGCTACATTTACCACAGCTCGACCTCGGTGTAGGCCTGTCTTCCAGGCTGGCTGCTTCTGAGTACCAGCAGAAACGGGCACTGTGGGTGCAGAAGGAGCCCCTGGCAGTGGAATATCGAGGGGCGTGCCAAGTGGACAAACCTGCAGGAGGACTGAGGGCAACATTGCCAGACGAGAGGTGAACCCTTCCCCATCAGGCTTACTTCCTGAACCAATAAGAAAAGTCTGCAGTCCTGCCAGGAGCGTGAGACCCTGTGAGACTGACAGCAGGCTGGCTAGAGGTGGCCGTGGCTCAGGAGGGACATCCACTAAAGGCAGACAAACCAGGATAAGAGGCCCCTGAGAGACAGTCAACACCGGCCAAAGTATTCCTTTTCCAGGGCCATCCACGTGTAGCTCCAGGGCTGGTGACCGTGGACGGTAAAGGCAGTCATCTCTGAGGGCTACATAAGACTTGTCAGAGTCTGAAAGCCCCAGCTCAGTGAGCAGGAGCTGCAGGATGGTGTTTTCCTCTGGGACTGCTACATATGAGGAGCCTGCCAGGCTCTTTGCACGGTGCTCCACGGTGGAAAACCTCCTGTGGGTGGGGGGACACAAAACATCACAAAATACAGTAATGCGACAGAAAAGATGTTGTAATGTGAGCCCGCTGATAGGATCATGATCTGAGCCATGTGGCAATAATCAGAAGTCACTGACCTCGAAAAGCGTATTGACACATTTTCTCCTTTCTCGTGAGAAATAATCCACAAAGCACGTACAGTCATTTGTCCGGCTGCTATAAAGTCCTCAATTTATGAAAAAATCAGAAGCGTCACAATCTAATATTTACATTATCTTGTGATTTTTTTCCCTCTCTGAATCAATTCCACTAACACAGCCACCAGCTTCCTGCTTTTGTTGTTTCATGTGACCACTTCGACCAATCAGCCGACCAATGCGCTTGCGCACTTCCAAGAAGCTGTCCCCACCCTTCTCTCCCATACAGGAAGCTGGATTACCCACCAGCTAGCTGTCAACAAAGGACAAAACTGCACTAAACCACCAAATCCATGCAGAAGTCGGCTTTACTGCCGGCTTTGAGTTCCGTCTCCTAGATTTTACTTCACAGCGCCGCCAGTTGATTCTTTAACATGGCGACGACCGCTCATCTGTTCGAGGTAAAATGACAGCGGGGGCTGTGTTAGCTGTCAGGCTAGCTGAGGAGCTAACTGCAATTAACGGTTCGCACCGTATGTATTCCCTCGGTGTGTAATTAAGATTGAATCATGGCTCAGACAGGAGGGAAGATCTTGCCTTCGTATCGTAAAGAAGAGAAGACGCAGTTTAATTTGCATGAGTTCGCTTATTGGGGGAAATAGTGTTTACAGTCAACACAAGTCCCTTTGATGTAGCTGTAACCTTTTATGATGTTTTTTCGGCATCGTTTTTATCAGAGCGTTTGTCCGGTGGTTGCTTTCTCCCTTTAGGAGCCCTTTGATGCAGATGAGTACATTGAAAGGTTGGCGTGGAGGATCCCTGGAGGAGGCTCCAAAGGAGGAGCCGAAGCGTTTGACCCCAAAAGGTACTGTAGATGCTTATTATTTACATTCACAGCACATATTTCTTCTTCTTCTGGTTTCTCCCATTAGAGGTCTCACAGTCTGTAGAGGTGGGAAGCACCAAAGACTCTACGATATGATGTCCATCCATCCATTTTCTTCTGCTTATCCAATTCAGGGTTGTCACTTACAAGAGCTGTGCATAAACAGATGTCAGCAAGTCTCAGCAAACTGAAGCAATGTTATAAAGAACAAGTGAGCCAGAATTCCTCCACAACAATGTGATAGACTGATAAAGTCATGGAGAAAACGATTACTTCAAGTTATTGCTCACAGGGTGTACTTAGTTTTTCACTGGAATTTTATAGTTCTTTGCAAACTTTATTTTTCACATGACTGTATTTTATCAGTTTACTCCTCTAAAAATTCTACTCATGTCATCTATCTTATTAAGCTTCTGTCCATTTAAGGGTCGACGGTGAGCTGAGGCTTATCTCAGCAGTCATAGGGCGAGAGGTGGGGTGCACCCTGGACAGGTCACCAGTCTGTTGCAGGCCCAACACAGAGAGACAGACAACCATTTACACTCACATTCACATCTACGTTCAATTTAGAATCTCAGTTAACCTAACCCCTTAGCATGTGTTTGGACTGTGGGAGGAAGCCACACAGCCACAGAGAGGACGTGCAAACTCCACGCAAAAATGCCCAAGCTGGCCGGGTTAGAACCTGTACCCTCTTGCTATGAGATTACTGCACTAACCACTGCAAGGTGCAGTGGTTAGCATTGTCATCATGATATTTATCTTGAAATACGATATTATTGTGATTTTAAACATTTTGCAATATGCTGAGCATTACAATAAAATATACTCCAATTTACCACCTTTTTTAGCCGGACATTATGTCCCCAAAGGTAGAATATCTGAATATCTGTTTTAGCTAATAAAATTAAGTTCTCAGGCTGTTCTTCTCATTCCCTCATTTTGTTGTTGCAAAATGAGACTGCAGACAGACTGACTGACACTGTAATTAAAACCTGTCATAAATGACCAAAAAACTGTATTACAGTCTTGTCCAACTTAACTGAATGCAAATGTGTGGGATACTGTACCATTACATGTATTCTGAACAGTGCAGATTGTACAGCAAAAGCTATACACCCCCTTCAGCAACTGAAAAATTTGAGAGTATACCTAATGATTTTATAATTCTAGTACAAAAACGTTTAATCTGTATATGCTGTTTTCATAAGAGGATATCGATATTTGGTATTCCTGTATTACAGGAATTGGCATGCAAAATGTCACAATACTCTCTTCCTAGATGCAGGTCTGAACCACCATTGACCTGTTGAACTCCATAGTATGACTCTGACATGTACTATACTTGTGGGCTATCGTTTCTTTTTATTTTGGCTGCAAAACAAATTACACTTTGGGGATAATAAAGTTAAACTTGAACCTTGAATGAGAGGGAGGCAGGTGGATTGATGAAGATGCAGTAGAGGTAGTGAAGGAGAATGAATTTAAATACCTGGAGTCAACCATCCAAAGCAATGAACAGCGCACGAGAGACGTGAAAAGAGAGTCCAGGCAGGGTGGAGTGGGTGGAGGCAAGTGGCTGGATAAAAGAAAAGGTTTACAAGACTGTAGTGAAATTTGCTATGATGACCACACTGACAAGAAGACAGGAGGTGGAACTGGAAGTGGACATGCTAAGATTCTCTTAGGAAGTGACCAGGATGGACAGGATTAGAAATTAGTACATCAGAGGGACAGCTCAGGTTGCGTGTTTTGGAGACAGACTAAAAGAGACAAGTCTGAGTTAATCTGGACATGTGCAGGGGAGGGATAGTGGATATATTGAACAAAGGATGTTAAAGAGGGAGCCCAATGAGAACGTTCCTGGATGTAGTGAAGGAGGACCTTACATGTGTTGGTGTTACAAAAGAGAATGCAAGTGATAGGGTGAGATGGAGGCAGATGATCTGCTATGGTGACCCCTAAAGCGATCAGCTGAAAGGAGAAGAAGAATCATGCTCCACCTTTTAACCTGAATTCATATGACAATTGAACTTTAATGTTGATTTAAAAACAAGACTCAGTGTTGCTCCATCAAGAGTATATAAAATTTATAGAAATGAAATCCCCTTGCATCCATTAAGCTTTATTGTCAAGAAAATGCATTTTGCTTAATTATTGTTATTGTTATAAGGACAAATTCAATTCTGAAAAGAATGACTTATTCATAAATAATGCAATTTTGTGATCACAGCATTTGTACTCAACATTTTCCATAACAATAATTCTAACCATAATGCAATTCCAACTTTTCAAATAAGCACTGAAGTTAATTAGATTCTGGAGTCAAGACAATTTTCTCTATCTAGTCATTCTCCTTTTAGCTGCTCTCCCTTTAGTGGTTGCCACAGCTGATCATCTGCCTTGTATCCGCTTCTGTCACACCAACCCTCTTCATGTCTTTCGCTACATCCGTGAACCTTCTCTGTAGGCTTTCTCTTTTCCTCCTGTCTGGCAGCTTCATTTTCAATATCCTTAACAGTTTGAATCCACCTCTGATACTCCTGGCCTTGCTTCTGTTTCACCTGGTCTCTTGCACATGCAATATATCTTCCTTCCTTTCTCTCCTTCATATCAGCCAGCTGTCTCCCTGTACCAGTCATAGTCCCTGCATTTAAAGTCCCTACTCTCATCTACAAACTCTTACCCTTCCTTCTCTCCTTCGCCCTCTCCTCCTTCTTTGTCTCCACCCGATAGTAGCATAGTTTCCACTGGCACCCTGCTGGACATGCTGGTGATTGTTGACCCAAGACTCAACCAATCCAGTATGGAAATCTTATCCATGATCTAAATATTTGATTTGGCAAAGAGTTTACACTGGATGCCCTGGCTTTTGGTCACCCTGTAACTGGGCTTTTTTCTACCTAGTCATAAAATACTAATAAACCAGAACATTTCTATCTTCATGCAAATATGCTGCTTTTTTCCTCTTTGCAGACATCATCGTCTTTAATTAGGTTAAGCTTCCCATAAGAAATATTAGGAAATAATGAGAGATGTTTTAAAATTATAAATTTTTTTATATTTCTTTAGAACAGTCAACTTTTTACAGAAGCTGTGTCTCCTTCTGCACTTCAGAAAGCTCACGTCGAGCTCCTCTACACTCATTTAGAGTTTTGATGGGTTGGAGAAAACCGAGAAATAAATATGTTTAAAAATCCTTTGCATGTTTTTTTCTTGTTTGTTGTGATGTTTACACTTGGGGACAGGCCTGCATCTTGTAAGCAAAAATGCCACATCAGTTTAACTTTACCATAGATCCATCCTTCCTTATCTTCTCGCTCCACAAACTGTTGCCGCCACCTTCTCGGATACTCTTAGCAAAGAGTCAGAGACAACATATCTGTAGAGGCCACCATACTGTGAGTCACCAGCCAGGGAATGAGTGTCTGTTGGGAAGGGATGGGAGATGTCTTTAAGCTGTAGCCAGGGCTGAGGGAATTAGTCAGAAGATTATACACTCATCATTTTGGGATGTTTCCTACTCTGTGAAATGTGGTGCTGACTTAGAACATTTGCTCTGCAGTCCTGGTGGCACTTAAAATGCAGCTGACGAAGCTGCTAGTTTTCAGAGCTTCTTAAGCCTGGGGACCCAGGAATTAAGCATCTGGCACTGTTCTCTAACTATTAACTGTAACTGTGAGGTCAGTAGGACAGGTTTAACCTTGTGGTACCCAATTACTCCTTTAGACTCCTGTAGAGTATTTTTTGCATCTTTTGTTTGTTGAAGATCTACCTTATGTTGTTCAGACCAGTGGAAAGTTCACTGTGCACATACCTTCTTTCTTCTGTGATAGGCTATTGGAAGAGTTTGTGAACCACATTGAGGAGCTGAAGCAACTGGATGAGAAGATCCAGCGGAGGGTGGAGAAGCTTGAGCATCAGTGTCATCGTGAGGCCAAGGAATTTGCCCACAAAGTGCAAGACTTACAGAAAAGTAACCAGGTATGTTCTATGGTGAAAGGAACCCAGTCACACCCACTGTAATAGCCTCAACCTTTAAAAGATTCTTTTATTCATCACTTATCAAGCTTTTTGTATTGCATCAATTCAGGTGGCCTTTCAGCACTTCCAAGAACTCGATGAGCACATCAGCTATGTGGCCACCAAAGTTTGTCACTTGGGGGACCAGCTGGAGGGGGTGAACACACCTCGTCAGAGAGCTGTGGAAGCTCAGCGTCTGATGACCTACTTCAATGAGTTCTTGGATGGAGACCTACGCAGTGATGTCTTCAATAACCCAGAAAGGGTACGTATGCTGCTCATGTTCTTTCCATTCACATCAGTGGAGGTGTATGTGTGACCATTGTTGAGGGCCCCCGCTGTGATGCTGCTGGAGGTGAGAATGAACAGGATTACGAGGTAAACCATCCATATTAATTTGTTAAGTTTATCCCTTTAGTTGGATCCCTCGGCTAATTTGGATTAATAAACTGTCATTTGCTGTCTCACAATAGCTGCCTGATTGACTAGCATGGATGTCAACATGCTCATGTCAAAACTAATTGCATTTACAGTAGGTTGTCTGGGAGCTAGAATTTGGATGGTCCTCAGCTTTGTGTCGCATTACAGCAGGAGAGAGCTTGTAGCAAGATGGTACATGCAAGGGCAGCAATGACATGCATGCTGGGAGATGAGTTGCACACGTTTACTCAGTTTCAGTTGAAAAAGAGGCCATTTTGATGTTAGAAAAGTGGCCAGAAGTTTAATTCCACAGTTTTGTAATCACAGCAGATAGACTGAGATGCTTTAGATTTATTCTTGTTAGTAGGAACATCACTAGTGGATGCTGAGAAGTGTGTCTGGGGGTCAATCCCAAAGACGAAAGCTGGAGATGGAGCTAGTTTTCAGGAAAGGCATGCAGAAATATCTGGCCATATTCCTTTTCCTGAGCATACCTCTAGACGAGGGGGAAAGGAGGAAAGCTGCAAGTGAATAGCTGAAGGGGGATGGCTTTGCTAATCCTTCTGAAAGGGAGGGCTGGGCCGCCAGCGTGGAGACAAGTGCTGCTAAACCCTGACTGCAGGGAGACGGCTACATTACTTACATGGGATTTAGCTAATCTTAGCTGGGGGACAGATACTTAGAAAACCTTTGCCGAGCAGAAAGGCTGGATCCTCCTCACGGGAGCAGAGTAATGATGTTAGCTGAGGCAGGCATCTGCGGGAACAGAGGAGTTGCGGACGGCGGGCCTTTCGTAGGTCTAGGGCTTTTTCAGCCAGCGTGTATGTCAGGAGAGATGGGGGTGTGGGGAAGTGGGGGGGCGGCTCTCGACAGGGCCCCCTTTTTTAGACAGATATCCCTGGCCGGACAGATTATTGAAGGCGATTTAGACTCCTGTGGGATTACAGCCATTCAGAAAAGGCATGCCAATAAAGAGTTGGATGTGCTGCTAAGTCAGGACTGCTGCTGTTGCTGCTGCCGATGCCCAGGTGAGCGCAGCCTGTCTCTTATCAGCTCCCTGTTCAACACGGGGAGGTGGAGAAGGGCTGCTTTAAGATGATGATCCCCCAAAGGGAGACACTGCCGGCGGCCTGCCCACTTTCTGTATGGATGTCCACCTCACATGGTCCTGCTGTGCTCTCTCTCTCTTTTTCCCCTCACCTGACATCTTTCTCTCTCTCTCGCTCCCT
>VUQH01072290.1:0-13008 GCA_015106775.1 Etroplus canarensis | reverse complement strand
CTTCTGGAAGGATGTTATACAATGTCTGTTGGAGATGTTTAATACCAAAGTCCCTTTAAATGCAGCTTTGGACTTTGGACTTCTACAAGCCAGGAGAGCTATTGCACTATGCTGGAAGAGTATGGACGCTCCTACAATGAAGATGTGGCTGAAGGAACTTTCTGAATGTATTGGACTGGAAAGATTAACATACATTGCCAAGGGCAAATGAAAAGACTTTGATAAACTCTGGGAACCATATATGAATATGATGACAAATGAAAGTGTTAGATTTTTCTGAAATGATTTATGAATACTGTAAAATGTAGTCCCCATTTTCTTTCTTCCTCCCCCTGCCCCCCTCCTTCTTTTTTTTTAAATTATTTTTATTTATTTATTTATCTAATTTTTTTGCTCTTTCTTAATTTATTTTTATTTTATTTATTTATTTTTTCTGTTTTTTATCTTTTATGATGCAAGGGTATGCAGTCTGTGTGTGTAGTGGGTATATGTATGTATGTATGTATGTGTATATGTTATGTGTTTGTGAAATAATTTTGAAAAAGACAATAAATATATTGGCAAAAAAAAAATAAAAAAAATAAAAACAAACCCTGCACGTCTTCAGTCATGCCCTGCAAGGGTCTGCCTTACCACCTGGGCCCTTGCAGAGAGGTAGCAGGATTTTAGTTATATTGATGATTTGCAAGTTTAAAAAAAAAACAGAGACAAATAGGCATACGCAACAGGAACTGCAGAGATAAGGTTAACAGACTCTGAGAAAAAGAACGAAGAGGAAAGACGGAACTCTTTATACACATGAGATAATCAGGGACGTACAAACAGGAGGGTAATGACGCACAGCTAAAACTAATCAGGGTAATCATAGACAGGATGGAAACCTCAAGGCATGGCACAAGAGACAATTAACCACCAAAGTAAAACAAGAAACAAACAACAAACATACCTGAAACACTTAACACACTGGAGAGTAAAACAGAGAAACACTGAGGGGACTAAGGCTACGTTTACACTGCAGGCAAAAGTGGCACAAATCTGACTTTTTTGCCCATATGCGACCCATATCTGAACACAGTCTGAACAGTAAAAATCTGATTTTTTTAAAATCAGATTCAGGCCATTTTCAAATGTGGTCCTAAATCCGTTACGTCTGATGGGGGTCGCCTTTAAATCATAATGTAAACAACCATTATCGGATCTTAGCAAAAAAACTGGAATTGAGCATTAAGACCTGCAGTGTGAAAGTAGCCTAATTAAAGTTTTTAAGTACACATAGAATCTGGAACTAAATTGTAACAAGAACTAAATATAAATAAAATACTAAGAAATACTTGAAAATCAAAATGTAAACAATAACAAGCTAAGAACCAAACACAGAATACCTCATAATAAAAAAAGAATTCAAACCAGATGACCAGATTACTGGGACCTAATTGAGGATGACAGGAAGTTATTGCTCTCAGCATGCAGAACGCCATTAATTGATATCTTATATGCATTAAAATCACAACATACAGTAGATATTTTTAGCTATCTGAGGGCAGCAGAAACAGTCCATACGATTAATTTGTAGGTTGATCAGACAACCTCTTTAACTAAGACCAGTATTTGCTCTCTTTTTTGAATTCTTTTATTCTTTCATCTCTGCTTTGGTCTCCACCAGTGCCTGAGGGAAATATATGACTTTTTAGCAGATGAATGCTCCCCTGTGACTGGAGAAAACAGTTACCTGCTGTTGCCAAAAACAACACTCTGCAGCAGTTAAAGTGAACTAAAACCATACAGTTGTGAACCAGAAAGATAAACGATGAGTTGAAACTCACTATGGAGCCATGTGAAATGAAAAATCTCTAACGTCATCACTGCAAGAGGCTCCACTCTGTTTTGATATATTGGATTCCAAGTCATCAAAGAAACAATTATACATGCTGTAAATGTTTGAGAATGCTTAAAAGATTCCTGCTTATAGTCTGGTCTTTTGAATAGAAAATAGTCCACTTACAATCAATGAAAGTTTTTTCCCCCTGTTTTAAACTTCACGGCATTTATAGGAACAGACTTCCCACTGTCAGCGAATTGCAGCTGGTTTCCGGCAAACTGTTCTTACTGGAGGAAATTGGTTTGCCACAAACTTAAGCAGCCACAGGCAAATACATGGATCAGAGGAACAGACGGAACAGAAGACCTCCGACTGCATGCAGCTTAAAGGAGGGACATCATCAATCAGCAGATACTTTCGTTTTGACAAAATGAAAACTTCAGAAGTGGCTAAATTTGTTTTCCCTCCTAGCCCTTCATAGATGTTTAAAGTTTTGGTTGCTGCTGTCATTTTCTTTATTGTTGCGAAAAGCAATACCCTGTGACAGACACTCACAATGAACATCATCTATATGACTCTTTGCAGCAGGGAGGTGGAACATGATGATGAATAATACCTTTGGAGAGCTTGCAGTAGAGCATTATGTTTTTATTTTTCATTCAGGGATAGAATTAAAAATGTATGTTTGCTGACTTCATTCTGTGTTGGCTTGCTGATTAATGTTTCCTCAACCTTGCACTACATTTTTCCTGTATCTACATTAATGTGTACAGCTGTAAATGTGCCATTATGACTTCACTCAGCTTGTTTTGACACATCTGATGACACTTATAGCACTGGTTTTCAAGACATTCTATGGTGACAAGTGGTGAAACAAGATTTTTAAACATCTCATATTAAAGCCATGGGCATAAAGGGTTTCTGTTCAGTGAAGGGTTTCTGTAATTTCTGAAACCTGGCTGCAGGAATTTGCTCTGGCAGATGGCATTATAATGTCGGACGCTGATGCTTAGAGATAAGGACTGGCTTACAACTGGAGTTCAGACAGAAAAAGTCTTTTTATATAGAAAAGTTTATTTTTTCTTTTCTTTTCTTGAACTAGTGAACTAGGATGCAGACTTTTTACCACTAATTTGTAGCAGAACCACCACATCAGCATGACAGACTTGTTTTTACAGCAAAAAGTGAAAACCAGTTAAGATGGTAGATTGTGTTGTTTAACTGCACACATTTAGTATCTTATTGCAGATATAATCTCAAGTCCCAAAGAGATACATGCACTGAGACATGCAGCTGTAGACAAATGTCATTTATTCACATACTTATTGCCTTGCTTTCCCCTTTACATATAGTAACACATCTCAGAGACTTGTAATGACTCCTTTATGGTTCCCAGTTAACCAAAATTTTGGCTTCTGAACCAGAATGGAAGCAGTTCTACACTGGTGGAAATGCCTTTTGTTAAACCATGTTTTCTTGATACCATGAAATGGAGTCATCTTATTGCCTTATTAACAACAAAGATTCTTCGTTAATAATGAGCTATTCTTCTTGCTTTAATTAGGATAGTTGTTATTTTAATGAGATACCTTTATATTATGCAAGTTATGCAACGCATCGTTGCTCTTTATGTCCTCCAGAGCATTAAAAAATATGACTTTATTATTGTTTTTAATTGTCAATTTTTTTAAAATCGCTTTTTCAATTCAGAGTTGACTGTGGTTGGTGCATATCCCAGGTGACATTGGCTGAGAGCATTGAAACATTTCAGATATTTCAAAAATAATGAAACTTGAGACAAAAACTAATTTGAATTATTCTAGGAATATCCAAGGAATTTCTGAGACTGCAGGTAGCCTAACAGTGTCTTAGGTATTATGGACTTTTCACTGCCAAGAACTTTATTCATTTATTTTGGAAGACGAAGGAAGTGTCTATTCTTAAACTCTGGCTAACTGAACTAACAGAGACTTTGCACAGATCTGGCACTATTTAATCTCTTATTTGAATGTATAAGTCATTACTAAATCCTGTAGCTTATAATTTAAAATGTTCATTAAGGAGTACATGTGGAGGGTTTAAATATAGAGGGAGCTGATGAGACATTGAGAGATTGAGATGCTGTTTATTTTATATATTTATTTTTGTTTTTTCTGCTTTTTTATGTTGAATTAGGGTTACAGATGACCTTAGTATGAACTGAAAAGTAATTTATTTCATGGATATTATTTAATGTGGGTTTTCCTGCCTGTGTGAAAATTAGTTGTGGTTGTTTTTTATTGTTCTTCTTTTTTGTCTTTTTCTCTTTTCGGTTTGTTTTCCAGATTTTGTATTTATATAAGTTATTTTTCATCTTTGATGAAATTGAAGAGCTAGTGTCCCCACTGTATAGTGGTTTACACATTCTCCTTACAAGTGAAAGGTCCCTGGTTTGATTCTAGGTGGGGACACTAGCCCATTTCACCATGGAGGGTTACACCAGGAAAGGCATCCAACATGAAACCCCTTTGCTGTGGAAACCCCTTGAGGAAAATACAAGGGAGCAGAGGAAGGTAGGTTTTAATGGAGATGGGAGTATATATTTAAAGCACTAGAAGACTAGTAACTTCTTAGTAAAGTATACTTAAGGATTTAGAAGAGAGGCTCGGTCCACACTACACAGGTCACCAGTCTGTCATGGAGATAACATATAGACACAAACGTTCATATTTATACCTATGACCAACATAGAAACACCAGTTAACCAAACAAGCATGCCTGGACTGTGTGAGGAAGTAAGTAGAGAGAACCCACACAGGCAAAGGGAGGACATACAAACTCCACACAGAAAGGCCCCAGCTGGCCGGCAGGTTCGAGGCCTTGACCTCGTGGTGTGAGTTGAAAATAGGGTTAAATACAAAAGAACACACACTGAACAACCAAGAAAACAAACAAAAATAAAAGCAGTCTGAGACTCTCTCATTAGGCTGAAGAGCCCTGTCTCACACTATCTCACTTCTACACACTCACTTTAACACATATTATTATTATTATAATTATCATGACCATTTTGTCCTTGTCTGTTTTAATATTACATGCGCCAAAATTTTGCTTGTTACCCCTGCCAAGGAGGTTATGTTTTTTGTTTGTCAGCAGGATTATGCAAAAAGTAACAGATGTACTGGCTTGAAATCTTTGCCAATGGGGCTACTTCGCCCAACTCATAAAAGAAAGATGAATGAACAAATTAATTATTGTTATCATCAGTACTGCCTTAATTGGAAAAGTGAGTAAGAAAGTATCATCATCATTAACATAACAAAAAAATCATTAATGTTTCTCATACTGAAAAACATATTACATAATAATAAAGAGGTATAAGAAATTACCAAAGTTTTGCTAGTGCTTATGTTTGTGGGTATAAGCCCTTTTCCAAAGCAAAATAATTTCAAAGTAAAAAGAAGAAATGTTATGTTTTGCTTGACTTTTGTGTTTTTATGTATTAAACTCTCAAAAATTCCATTAAGTGAAAAATCTATCAAAGCAAAAATGGCTGTGGTTGAAATCCTCATAACCTAAGTCCTCACTAAGGTCATAACTTGTCAAGAAGAGCGATGATTGCTTCACTGGAAGGAGTCACAAGCCAAAACGGTTGGGAAACTTTCATTATCAATGACATTGTGTGCTGTAGCATTAAGATTCCCCTTCATTTGACCGAAACAGTCCCACTCCAAATTAGTCAGGGATATCTACATCCGTGTGACCATATAGTGATGTATTTGTGTTTTCACCATTCCTGCTCAATCTTTTATTTTTCAAACAAACCATTATTTACATTTCCACTGATCATCTAATGACATGATACAACATCAATGTTAAATATGCATTATATGATATGGTTATTTGTGCATTTTTGTCTTTTAAAGTGCTCTTTACTTATAAACACACTCAGGGGCAAAGTACAACAGAAACACCTGCCATAACATAATATTATTCAGTACACTAGCCCTGCAGTCAGAATGGATTCCCGGCGGAAAGAAGGCATAATGAGAAGTGCAGAGAGCAGGTAATGGAGTGACAAGTACCAAGGTACTTCATATTCACGCCTCATTCGCTGCCAAAGAGCAACAGTTTCCATAGAAGGTGGTGGAAGGCAAACAGGAAAAGACATCAGTGAAAAATGGCAGCTGTTTTCTGTTCAGGCACTGATTCTTCTGTGTGTTTTTTTCATCCACTCTGCTAACTGAAATTACTTGCCTGTATCGTCCTGATTTCCAATTTAGTTTTTATTATAAACTGAATGTACACCTCCTCCTTTTCTGTCTCTCAGTGCTAACACCTCTTGTGCAGAGGGGCTGTAGTGACACCATACATCTCGGTGTTTTCTCCAGTCAGGCAGTCAGGGGGACTCGGGCTGTTTTTAACGTCATTCTGGAAGCCTGTTAAGGTTTAATGTTCTGCCACTGCTATTACTCTGGTTCAAGGCTTACCTCGCCTGCTGCGGACAGCAGCTTGAAAAATATGGCAACTAATTAGGGATCCCTCACAGTTAAAGTGAAGGTTGGGAGAAAAGGAATATGTTCGTTCAAAATAATTGGACAGAAAGTGATGGCTTACTGATATAATGCTGCACTGACAGTAAAAAAAAAAAACGAGAAAGGAGTTTTTGATGGTAGTTAGTCTGTTATGCTAGGATTTGTTAGGGGTCCATCTTATTTTTACATGTGAAGATAGGTATATATAGTATTGCAGATTTAGAGCAGCCTATAGAACAGCCCTCTATATTGTCAGCAACACATGTCAGGTATTACCCGTTTATCTACTACAGCAGTATGGTTGACTCTACTTCCCAAAAAGCAGTGCAAACAAAAGCAGTGAAGGAACAATAATGTAAATTGTTCCAGGAAAGACAGCAAGCTTTGTAACTTAAAAGCTGTAATATATTCAGAAATTATTCCTAAATGAATTTTGCTGAGAAATGCAGATACTTTTACACAATCTACATAAGATATATATGTACCTGTGTCTGCTCCTTTGTATTCTCCCCAAGGGGTCACCACAGCAGATTAATCTGCATTGGTAATTTGGCAGCACTTTTACACCAGATGCTCTTCCTGACACAACCCTTCATGGAGAGAGGGGCTTGTGTCCCCACCTGGAATTGAACCAGGGACCTTTCTCTTATAAGGCAAATATATAAATCACTACAATACGAGGACACAGAGAAGATCCATAAATACTAAAAACAACAATAACAACAACAAAGCCTGTTATTTCACTTCTGTTAAGTGATGGTTGTAAACTTATTAAGGGGGACCCATTATGCTCAATTCCACTTTTTATATATACTCCAGTAGAGCTTTTGTAGCATTAGTCATACTTAAAAACAGTCTGTCAGAAACAAGCCCCTTTGAGTCTCTTTAAACCCCCTCCCCTCCAGTAAAAGCCAACCATTCTCACTCTTAGGTCATGCAATATTGCTTTTTTGTCACAACCGATTGCACCTTTGAGCTGCATTGGTGATGTGATAAACCTGCTGTAGTACAGGGTACTGTGTGCAAACGCTGAGTAGGTGCTGTGGTGTAAATGAGTGTTGACCTCAGGGGTCTCAAAACCTGCAGTTCTGGAGCAGCATGCAACTCTTTGGCCAGTCTCTAGTAGCTTTGACAAAATAACTAGATGAATATCACTTTGGAAATATTTATTTTTATTTTTTGTTTATCAATGCTGTAAGTGAGTCTTTACATTCTGCATCTGTAAAAACGTGTAGCCTGTACACCAAATTAAAAAACAAACAAGTATTATCTTATGTGTGTCGTGGCTCCTCTCTATCACCTGGCATCTTATTCTCTTAATTTTGCTGATCCTCTGGAGCAGTGATTAGTGTCAACAAATAAATATTTAGTCACGAGTCCCAGTTCTTCTTCTTTTGGCTGCTCTGGTTAGGGTTCACCACAGTGGATCATCTGCTTCCATCTCACCTTATCTTTTGCATACTCTTCTGTCTCACCAACCTCCTGCATGTCCTCCTTCACTACATCCATGAACCTTATCTGTGGTCTTCTTTTTTTCCTCTATCTTCAGCATCCGTTCTCCAATCTATCCATTCCCTACGCTCACCTCCACACTCCCACCTTTCCTTCTTTCTCTCTGCCTTCTAACTTGCCTTCCCCCTCTCCTCCTCCTTCCTTGTCTTTGGCCAGCAGCAGCATAGCGTCCACCGGCACCCAGTTGGCTAATAGTACCCAAAATGGTTGTTTTTAACCTGGGCCTCGGCCAATCCGGTATGGAAATCTTATTTTGGATCTGCATATTTGAGTTGGTAATGATTTTACGCCGTGTGTCCTTCTTGACAGCACCCCTCACATTCATCTGGGCTTGAGACCAGCACTAGGATTACACTGGGTGGTGGCTGGGTTAGTCTTTAGTCGTAGTTAAAGATTCAAACACCCCAGATTGCTTTTGCTGGCTTACTGATATGCTTCAACAACTGCTGGATTTAATTCAAAATAAACTTAAAACAGTCATTTTTTTCTTCTTTTACTGTTTTTACCATTGTTAGGTTGCTATTTGTTTTTATTATTATCAAAATAGTTTTTATTAGATTCATTTACACAAACACAAACACAGATAATACTTAAAGTGGCCTTCAGAGCTTTATAGCTGCTTTGTTTCAATATAAGCTTTAACAAGCTGATGAAATGTACCTTCACCTGCTCCCTTGTATTTTCCCCCATGAGGTCACCACTTCATAATTGTGAACAATTCCATTTATTTCCATAATTTCAAAAATACAACAAAAACATGATACTATTGTAATGAAAATACAAAGTTAAATTATTAAATAACCATAAATAGCTCACTGCAGAGTCAAATGTGGTAAATGGAGGGTTGTATCAGGAAGGGCATCTGGCGTAAAACCTCTGCCAAATTACCAGTGCAGATTAATCCACTGTGGCGAATACAACGGAGCAGCTGAAGGTACATAGAGTCAAATGTGTAAATTTTTAAAAGATATTTATATATATTAGAAATACTGATAGCTAATCTACGCTTAATGGGCTGTGTCTCCTTCATTATAAGGCTCAAACATGTTTTGTGGCCCCATGCAGGTTTTGTTGGTCAAAAATGGTTCTTTCAAAACTACGCCAACTATGGCCAATTTAGAATCAACAGTCAACCTACCACTGCAACCATGTCTTTGAGCTGCAAGAGGACACAGAGAAAGCTCCCACAGGCACAGAGAGAACATGCAAACTCCACAAAAAGAACCCCTGTTAACTGGTGGGGTCAAAACCAGGACTTTTTTTGCTGTGAAGCAACAGTGCTAACCACTGTACCACCCTGCTACCCATGTTTAAACTGGTTAAATTTAATCCACAATTAATACATTGCAGAACAGCATACAACAGCATACTTACAGTTGAAGTAAAACAATGTTTGTGAAGGTGGATACTGTTGAGCCAAAGTACTTCATAAATAAAGCTACATGTTTACAGAATTGTGAATGCAACTTTATTTAAATGAAATACAATTAGAAGAAATAATAATCTGAAAATGGCTATGCTGTGGTGCCCAGGGCCTCAAATGTTGTGCAGGTGTTCTTACGTGTGTTTATGCAACAGAGATAATTATGAATACTCAACACATTATGCAGCATTGTTGCATCATATAATGTCCGCAATGTATCATCAGTGGTCTGCACAGTTTCCACTCTGTAACAAACAGAGTGAGTGAATGAACAAGTGGATAATCTGAGCACAGGCTTGCTCTCTGTTGTGATTAAATTTGTTGGTTTCCTGATTTATATCTGCAGAATAATAAATAGAATAAAAACTGCAAAAAGTAAATTTAAGAAAAAAACAGTAAACTTTTAAGACAAGCCAGTCCACAGATGAACAACCCACCAATTTACAACAACAATTTACTGAAGACTGGATTTTAACTTCAGTTTCTTAGTACCGGTACTTTTTCATTAAATTAATACATTTATGCAATATGTTTATACATATAATTATCTTTGCATAATATGTACTTACTGTGGTGCACTATTGTACACACCACTCCTTTTTCATCCATAACGCTTGAAGCAAGTTCCTCCTTTTTATTCTGCTGCCTGGAAACCTTCATTGCGTGAACACCCACAAAACAGTAGGTAATTCACAGCCAACACATTGGCATTTTCCTTTTATTTTCAGCAGTCTGTTTATAACAAATGTAGCAGGAGGACTCAGGGTGGCAGATACATGCCCACACACAGGCAGCAGTACCCGTACTTGGCTGTTGGCCCATAATGTCTTTTATCACAACAGTAAAGCGTTCCTCTATGTTACAAATACAACTGAATCTGTGAGACCAGATCTAACACAAGTGATTTTGTAATTTAAAAGTGTACCGAAGAGGTGTTTTTCTCCTTTTACCTTACTCAAGAGGTGAAAGGGGTAAATTTTAGAGAGATTTACAGGGGAATGGCTGAGTGAAGGTTATAGAGTGTAAAAAAGTTTTGTTGCAGTGTTTTATGATGAGCCAGAGTTGGTGTTCACTGGATAACTTCAAAGCCACTAATGGATGCAAAGTCTGTGTTTAGATTTTTGTAGCATCAGAAGCCCAGTGTCCTGATTATTTGTTGTTTTTATCTCTAACAGTGAGTCACAGCGATTCATGCTTCATGCAACTTTTTCTCTAATTGCAGAAACTGACTGTTTAGTTCTTCAGCCACGACTTTGCTTTTTTGGATGCAGAAATTTAAGGACTTAAAGGCTTAAATTTCCTTTGGTGCATTACTAGTGATTAGTTACTATTATTAATTTCCATATTTTATTAACTTTCAAGTGTGCACAGATTTAAAAAATGCATTTGAAAATGTCTGTGCTGTCTAAAGATGGTTCACCAAAGAAGCAGTTTACATCTTGATGTCATGGACCCTTAAGGTTTTAATGAGCACTGAGGTTCAGTCACCACGTCTGTCACCCATTTCCTCATTACCTGCAATGAATTTAAAAACTGTCCCCTCCCTCCATTTCTGACCAGTTCAATGACACTTCTGTAGCGTCAATGAAATCTCTCATCTCCTGTCGTTGTTCCACCCTGTTGTGTGGTAACTTAGGACCTCCTGGTTGAAGCTGAATTGTTGTTTCCTATGAGAAAGAACTTCATTCTGTGGATGCTTGCCTGCCTGAGACTCACTCTTGGTTTGTAAGCAGGATTTTTCAAGTGGCCTGGCAAAGGGGGGTCCAACAACCACTCAGGGGGGTGCTCGTGGGTAATCAGAAAATTCTTTAAGAAATAAAAACAAATAAGAGCAGTTGAAAACTGGTTGAAATTCTGTGAGTTATAATTATTTTAATGTACACAGACTTACCGTCTCCAGAAACCAGCAATAGGAAACATAGCCCTCCAAATAATATATGAATATATGCACAATAGTAATATTTGATTAGCTCTATAGCTAATAAAATACAGTCTGGTTATAACTATATATATTCAGTTTTACTGGTCTGGCTTGACATTGACAGCACAATTTTGTGTGCAGGGGGTGGACCCCAGGCTTCCCCTTCAGCCCCACATCTGCCTGTAAGGAAAAGAAAGGACACTTACCTCACTACACAGCCAACAGAAGACGCCTCATCTCCAAGTACCTATTTCCCTGCCGATACTGTACCACATTCTAACACATCTACCTGTCAGCTCATCTCACCAGCTACAGTCATACTTACCTGTTCATTAGTATTCTTATTTGCCAGTCTATCTATCCAGTCCTAATCTTATCAGCTCAACATCATACTTGCCTACTAGCTAATAAATAAGCCATAATTGAACCCATTACATTATGACATTTAAAGGATATAGTGGAAATAGTGGAAAGAGTTCTCTACCTCAAGTAAATGTTTGTCCAATGTTTACCACTTTTTTACTTTCAGTTTTGATCACTCCATAGCGTCACCTTTATTACATCCTACAAAAACGGAGCTCTTTTTCTTAACCAGTTATGATTTCTTCAGTCAGTAAATTAGTTTGATTGTGTTGATCATTTCAGTTACTAAATAGAAAGCACATTTTCTTTCTCAGTTGTACAGTCGAGCCTTTACTTTACTGGGACATTTCTTACCCAGACTGAATTGTGACTAGTGAAAGCAAGATTTACAGACGAATAATCTAAATGGTACTTGTCGTCTATCGGTCTCGTGCCGGTATTTAGCCTTAGATGGAGTTTACCACCAGCTTTGGGCTGCATTCCCAAACAACCCGACTCCGAGAAGACCGAACCCCGGACTGACAGGGGCCGCCACTGGCCTCACACCGTCCGTGGGAACCTCTTAACGGTTTCACGCCCTGTTGAACTCTCTCTTCAAAGTTCTTTTCAACTTTCCCTTATGGGCAGCAAGGTGGAGCAGTGGTTAGCACTGCTGCCTCACAGCAAGAGGGTCCAGGTTTAAATCCAAAAGCCGGCTACCTTAGGCCCTTCTGTGTGGAGTTTGCATGTTCTTCCTGTGCTTGCATGGGTTCTCTGGCTTCCTCCAAAAGACATGCAAAGGGGGTTAGGTTAATTGGCAATTCTAAATTGACCACAGGTGTGAATGGTTGTTTGTCTCTCTGTGTTCGCTCTGCGATAGGCTGGCGACCTGTCTAGAGTGTACCATGACAGCTGGGATGGGCTCCAGCACCCCCTGCGACCCTGATCTGGATAAGTGGAAGATAATGAATGAATGAATAATCCAAATGGCTATATTATTTAATGTCCTATATTATACAGTCAAAATATATCTCTTAATGGTATATTTATATATATATTAAAAAAATCCCCTCTCGCCCCCTGTGGGCGGTCTATCCTTCAAGCTCGGGTCCTCTACCAGAAGCCTGGGAGCTTGAGGGTCCTGCGCAGTATCTTAGCTGTTCCTAGGACTGTGCTCTTCTGGACAAAGATCTCGTATGTTGTACCCAGGATCTGCTGGAGCCACTCGCCTAGCTTGGGAGTCACTGCACCTAGTGCACCGATTACCACTGGGACCACTGTTACCTTCACCCTCCACCTCTTCTCGAGCTCTTCTCTGAGCCCTTGGTACTTCTCTAGCTTCTCGTGTTCCTTCTTCCTGATGTTGCTGTCATTCGGTATCGCTACATCTATCACTACGGCTGTCTTCTTCCGCTTGTCTACCACCACTATGTCCAGTTGGTTAGCCACCACCATTTTGTCCGTCTGTATCTGGAAG
>VUQH01072262.1:30872-41019 GCA_015106775.1 Etroplus canarensis | reverse complement strand
CGCAGAGCCTTTAGTGGTTTGCGCGTTCGCCTTTGAAGCGAAAGGTCCCTGGTTCGATTCCAGGTGGGGACACAAGCCCCTCTCACCACGGAGGGTTGCGTCAGGAAGGGCATCCGGCATAAAATCTCTGCCAAATTACCAGTGCGGATTAATCCGCTGTGGCGACCCCTTGGTGGAGAATACAAGGGAGCAGCCGAAAGGTACATTCAGTCTGTAATCTAAATGCAACAATTAAACTTTGTCCTTCATGTTCACGTTTTTATCTTTCAAAAAATTCCAAGGGCTTTGTCTTTTAATGCTGAGTGTTTTGTCTCAATATGGTGAAGCAGTTTTGAGGGTTTCATGGCTTCATTAGCCAGTTGGTCAAATTATGCATAGCGGGTGTGTAGCTTGTGTATCACCTGTTGCGATGAACCCGTAACTTAGTTAGGAATCTTTGGTGTTTTCTTTTAAATGCAGCTTTCTTTTAGCTGCCATTCTGTGACCCTTCTGCTGTCCCATCGTTTGCTCGTTCCTTCCGGAATTTTGTTTCTGGTTCATTTTATTTCAAGGGTTAACTTGTGTCACTGATGCAAGAAACGGCGTTTCAGAGTCAAGCGCGGTATTGAGGTGAGGGCAGAAACAGTAATTTTTCAAAGTAAGAGCCGGAAGGCTAATTAATGAAAAATAACTATAATTTTATCCATGAATTTTTTTCTTTGTGGCCCTGTACCAAATAGTTCACAGACTGGCACTGGTCCGGGGACCCCTGGGTTAGATTTTCAGCCATGTTAAAAATACAGATTGGCCACCAGGTGGAGTTTTCGGTAAAAATTTTTGATTATTAATCATCCAGTTTGCATAATAAAGGGAAAAAAACAGCAAATTGACTATGGCATCTAGCCTCACATCAAGTCAAGTAGGCTAAGGTTAGGTCAGCATTCATGAAGAAATTGGGACTTTTCGGGGATATACATTTAGTGGTTGCACAGCCACCACAGGCAACTGAGCCAAGTGTGCTGGAACCTGTCCCACCTGACAGATTTTCACGATTTAGATAGAATGTTTATTTTTATTTCTTTTTTAAAAGTTGCCTCTTTGGTTTTGTGTAGGGCTAGTGAGACATTCACACTGGAGGGAAAAAAATTATATGCTGTCCTATTACTGTTTGGTGCATAGAGTTATTAATAAATACAAATATTTCAAACAAAAATAAAGGTCAGTCCAACAGACAGCTTACACCTCAAGAGAACATAAAAGCCTGTGGTGCACACTTTCTCACCAAATGGCTAAAATCCAGTGGTCGCCTAATACAACTAGATAGAATAATTGAGTGATCATCAGTAATATGATTAGTGCTATTCACATATTTTCATGCTTTTTATGGCAGTGGTTACTACTGACTGTCTAGTACTCCTGAACTCAGACACTTTCATTAGGTGGTTAATGAGATGAATTTGTCCTTACGAGTGTTTTTGAGCCTCCTCGACGTCTCAGTGGATTTTAATCGTAATTAGTGTGTGCAATCAAACCAACCAATGAGAGATAAACTTATCACTTTCTTTCTTCACTTCAAACATTACAATGAACTGTGAATTGTGATGGAATGTGAGCTGGATGAGCAACTACATCATTAACATTGGTTTATTTCCTGCTCTGACTGTTGCTGTTGCGCTTTGTTACAGTGTAGAATCTCTTTTCTGATATTTGTAAAATGTGTGGAAGATTACAGTAGAGCATGTCAAGGACAGTGGATGCAGATGAATTCATTACATAAATCAGGAAAGTTTAGAGAGGCTGCTTATTAACTTTCATGCTGTGTATAAAAATAGACTTCTCCGCCGGGTGAAAAGCATCTCTTGACGCTTCACTGAGACAACACGTGTTTCTGAGACATGCCCTTTTTAAATATTTCAGCACCATTCAAAAAATTGCTGTTTTAAGGTCACAGCATGCTTTAAGGAAATGAGTCAACCTCTCACTCAACCCTTTAGATGAAGATCTGCATAGTGAAAGTTTTGAACGATCATATTTTTTAAATTCTTTTTTGCATTGTACGCTGTTAGCAATGTTTGTAATACCGTGTTTCTCTTGTGTGCGCAGGGATCAGCCTGGCTCTGACCAGACCAGCACCGATCTGCTCAAGTGCAGCCGAAAGTTCTGCTGGTCCAGGGAAGCCCAGTACTTGTATCTTCGCCGTTTGTCTTCACGCAGCTTCTCGGCTATTATGATGGTATGTTTTTGGTTTGTTTTGGGTTTTTTTTACATGAATGTTTGTGCCGTGACTGATTATGGCCTTGACATTCTTTGCGCTCACTGACACTCCGTTGTGGTTCGTGCCTAGTACTTGATACTTTTTTGGAACTGCATGGTTATGGGCGAACTGATAAGATATGAAAGCACTTGTGGTCCATTATTGGTCAGAGAAAATCCTCACTATTCTTGTGTGTGTGTGAGAAGCGTGGGAATTGTACACACGACTCTGGCTGGTACCAAATATACGACTGTTTGAACATTTGTTCACTGGACAGGTATGCTGTTGCCAATAACTGGGGGCTCGTTTTTCCTTAGGGACTTCGTAAGTGAAAGTCAAGTGTAAAGCTTATCAAGGAAGATTGTAGAACATTTAAAAAGTTTGTTACACATGTATCACCATGGGTTCTTATGGGTTAACTGTGTTTCTACTCAAACAAGAGGCGAGGGTCATCAGATAGGGAGGAAGGCCCAGGGTAATGGGCGTTTTTGACTTTAAAGCCCGTCTCAGAGAAACAGCTGCCGATCCCTGTCAGCCCATCTGTGGTGCAGAGGAGGGCGACGAGAGCCCAAGGAGGCAGCGGACTGGCGTGCCTTAAGAGAACTGCACGGAAACCATGCTGCAAGTGGCCCGGGTGAGACTCTGAGTGATCTGGAAACCAAGCCAGCTGTGGGACACTGAAATTTTATTTCTTTTAGATCAACTTTCTTGGCCAAAGGAGCTCTTTTCATCCTCTTGGCTTGAGCTGAACTAAAGAGTGATTGACTTTAAGCTTTGAAAGAGGGGTACAAATGCACCAAGGTAAAAGAAAGCAATGTGTTTGATTTATAACTCAAGAAAGTAACAAGATGTTTGTAGCATAGTAATTATTTTATCCTGATTTAATCATTTTGATTATCAATCACCCAAACCTCCAAATTGAATTTTACTTTATTTTAAAATAAGTAAGTGTATACTGTGCCATCTCTGGTGCCAAACATGATTTCAGCACTGTAGTTCACTCAGCACTGCAACTTTTCCTTCACCACTTTCTAAAGTGACTATATTTTCTTGTAATTTATTAGTTAACATCACGAGTTAAATGTGGACCCATGTTTCTGCTCCCCCTGAGGCCACAGGCTGTAGATAGTGACCAAAAGAATAAAATTACAACAGGTGGGAACCGGCTTCTTTTGAAGTTGTCTTGGCTCAGCCTTAGAGATGGGGTGAGGAGTTCAGCATTCTGGGAGAGGTTCAGATTAAAGCTGCAGATTCTCTGCGTTCAGAAGAGCCAGTTGAGGTGTTGGGAAGAGGCCCCAGAATCGGGACACCCTGGAATGATTTGCTTGTTGGTGTGGAGGGTCCTGCTGTTCCAGACCAAGAAGACTTAAGTGGAAGTGGGTTTTAAAGCCCTCCAACACAAGGTCTGTGTTGATGCAGGTTTACTAACCACACTCTGAAGGTGAAGCCCCTGTTTTGTGCTCCACACACTTTCAAAAATGGCTTCTATTAGATTGTTTTTAGCTAATCTGGGGAGGGACTGATTTTAAAGAACCATAATAAAAAAATTTAAAAATAGGTAAAGTGAGAGCATGTCTGAACTGTTACTGTGCCTCTGCCACAGGGGCACAGGAGCTGACTTGTTTGCTGAGTCTTTCTCAAACTTGGTGTGGTTGATACCCGTGATGTGTAGAAGCTCTGATAACATTTACGAGATTGTGTGGTCAAAGGTTAACTTTGCCCGGGGTCAGATTTAATCCTGAGGAACACGGCCCGAGTTCTAGGCATTTCATTGTAAATCCTAGAGGCATTTTTTTTTTTCAGTAGATGGTGGCCGTGATCTTAATCCATTTCTACATTCCTGTTTCTGTCCCAGAAAGGCGAGGGCGTCCCATAGTATCCTACTGTGTTTTTACTCTAATCGATAATTAAGAGCGCTCTTTTATGATAAAAACTAAAAACACTAAACCTAAATCTTCTAGATCAAGTGCCAAACACCCAAAGGCAAACAGGCAGCCCGGGCCATATCAACAAACACACGCCGGCGTCTGTGGCCTTGTGGCACGCTGTGATGAAAGCCAGGGACGTTGGCGTGTGTTTGTTGATATGGCCGGTGTGAGTTGGCGAGGTTGGGATTTGTCGTTTTTTTTTAATGAGGATTTATTTGAGTGGGTGTTCAATGCTAGACCTTAACTACGAGACCCTTGAACAGCTGCATCTGTGACTCCTCATGGAGTTACACTCATCCCAGAGTGGGAAGGTGTCGGGCCTGTGTCTCTCAGGTGGCTTGTTAACTCCTCAAAGAGCTGGAGGTGGGTGGCAGAGAGAGATGGAGGTTGTTGTAGCTCTCCCTGTGATCGGGATCTGGATAAGCGGTAGAAATGAATACGTGGATATCCTCCATTGTTCCTGTGTTTGTGTTGTGATCACGTGGGCGTTACATCAGTTCCGCGTGCCGTCGTTATCAGTGAGAGTCCGACTAACTTTAAGGAAGTCGAGGAAAATACCGGCAACCCAAAATAAGTCGAGCTGAGATCAGACGCATGTTGCTCCAGTAAAAGAATGCTTCTTTGGAGTTTTAATTTGGAATCTATTTAAGTGGAAGCACAGGCCTCCTAGGTGATGTAGTTCAGGTAACTACAAATTTTCTTACTTACAATTTTATTATGTTTTCATAATTATTTGTTTTTAAATTTGTGCCCGATGAGCCAAGTCTCACACAGATGAATACTGTCTCTGAACGCATGGTGGCTGGATACAGCACTGAGTGTCCTTGGAACTTTAACGGTTTTTATGCTTTTACTTCTGGTGATTGTGTGCTTCCCAGCTGATGAAAATTTAATGATTTTCAGTCTTATGAAACTCTTTCATAATCCCATCACTGCTGATCTGAAAATGCATGCGTGCTTTTTTTTTTCTATTTGTCCCAAAATAATTTGCAAGCTATGACTGAGACCGCCCCTCCTCTGACTTACTGATGATTCTGAGACATGAAGCTCAGTGACTCAGTGTTACCCAGGCTATTCTCCCCGCATTCCTTATTTGAATATAACTACACTGTCGTGACCCCACCCCCCTGCATCCAGGATGATGATAACCAAAGAGGCATGTCACATTCCAGAAGCTTCATTGTTTTAATGACTTGCTCCCACAAATTATTCAGGCCAGTGAAGCTGTTTCACATTAGGACGTCCTATTTTAAGACCTGTTTGGCATCTTGTAGTTGAAGTGAACTGTGTTGATTTTGCTGGATTGACCTTAATTTCTCTGAAATTGTCTTGTCTTTATTTAATTCATGCACCATTGCTGCTCTGAAATGCAAAAAGTGGATAAAGTGTGGTGTTGTGTTGTTTTTTTTTGTTTTTTTTTTTTGTGAGTGGACATTTGTAAAAATGGTAGATATTAAAGGGATGCATTTCATGTGGTATTAGGGATTTTGGACATTTTCAGAGTCAGCTGGTGTTCTTATCTCTGATTTGTCTCTGATAAAATACCAGATGAGGGCGGGCTCCAGCAGACAGTAAATCACACACATGCACACACACACAAAAAAACAATGGATCATTGTGGGACAGCTGCATGTGGTTGACCTTTTGTGTAAGCTGCTCGTGTGTAGGAGCTTTAGGTTTTTCATATGGTTCTATATGGCTGACCACATACAGAGAGGGAGACAAATTAAAGGAACATCCAATATAAAGTGTCTTAAGGTTTTGAGCCAAAAACATGTTGCTAGAACAGCTTCAGTGCACCCTGGAATTGATTGTGCAAGTGTCTGTAACTACACTAGCAGGTTGGAGAACCATTTAAAAAAAAAAAAAAAAAATTTCCCTCATTTGGTGTTTTGATGATGATGACGAAGACTGCCGTCTGAAATGTCACTCCAAAATCTCCCGTAGGTGTTGACTGTGAAGGTCATTGCATAGGATTCATCACTTTAAAACCACTCATTGACCTTTTTGTACCCTATGGAAGCGATCACTTCCAGTGGATGAAAACGTATCAACTTCTAAGAGGATAAGTGGACCAAAACTATGCCAACAAAACAGAGCCACTGAGTACCCCCACCGTAAAGTTCCAGGCTGCTGGTACTACAGCCCTGAACTTTTCAAGACATCACCGGATGGAGATGCATGTGAGAACTCAAACGTCCAACAGAATTAGATCTGACATTAGCCGATCTTTAACCTGCTGGTGTGATTGCACTGATGTCAGAGTAGCACAGCTAATGGTCCGGCAACACCCTCTCCGTACCACACGGGGTATTTCCAGGCTACAAATGCATCTGAAGTGAACTAGTTCTTGTTGTGTGCATCATGTGAGAAAGGACAGCTGAATAAAATAGCCCACTCTCATTCTCCTGTGTTTAAAAACAGCTATTTTTGAACATGCAGCGATCGCTCAGGCTGTAGTCATCTGCCAACTTGGTGGCAATTTAGAAAGATCTTTTTGCTGTTTCAACAATGAAATGTTCCCAGGGGGTGGCTGTGGCTCAGCAATCAGAAGACCACAGCTCCTCCAGTCCACTTACTGAAGTGTCCTTGGGGAAGGCACTGAGCCCCAAATTACCGCAGTACGTCCATCTGTATGAGACTGTGTGTTTGAGTAGCACTGTCTGAATGTGTGTACTAACAGATGAATATGAGTTGTATTATAAAGCCCTTTTAATTCAAATTTTCTGCTTGGTTTGTATCCAGAGGCAGGAAGCATTGCTAAATGATGAGGGAAAGTTACCCAGTGCACCAGTAGTGGGAGGGGCTGTTTGTATTGTTACCTCCGCCGAGGAGGTAATGTTTTCATTGGCCTTGGTTTGTCTGTTTGTGTGCAAGATAACTCAAAAAGTTATGATTTGGCTGAATTTTTTTTTCTTTTTTGTGGATTCAGCCTCATAAAAGGAAGAGGTGATTAAATTTGAGGGAGAATCGGGTGGTGGGATCATGCCGAACAAATAATCTTGAAATCAATAACTACTGAAGTAATGGTGATATCAGTATGATTACCTCCGCCAAGGAGGTTGGACATCAAAGGCATGATCGTCATAGTGCCTTTGATCATGTCTTGGACATCAAAGACACTATGATAGACATAAACATGTAGGAGTATTAGTTTTAGGTGTAGGAGAAGAGGAAAGGGCCCGCGGCCTTGGCTGATGACGCCAGGGTCTCGGGCCCTGCGCAAGGATGACACGGGTGGACGGGATACTAGTTGGTCGCGGTAATGCACTATTTTGATGTTTGCCAACCGCCAATAAAATTTACAAGAAGTTGTTGTTTTAGGTGTAAGTTAGAATATGCGGGGAAATTAGCTGCATGGCGGAGATCTGCGCTCTCTGAGTGCTTTTCAAGTTTGCTGTTTTTTTAAGTTCTACCTCATTTGTGTCATCATTAAATTTTATGAATAAATCAGTTGGGTGACTGAACTTTGATTCCAGAAATTTTGTGGCAGCTCACCGATGCCATTTTCACCTCTTACAAGTCCACCCCACACCAAGACTTTCCTTTACAGCACAGGTAATTTACTCTGTCCAGGAAGAGAGTGCAGGTCGAGTAGAGAGGGTAAGGTTGAGTGACAGAAGGATAGTAGCAAGAGTGAAAGGAAAGGTTTACAAGATGGTAGTGAGACCTGCCATGTTGTATAGTGCGGTGACGGTGGCAAAAATACAGCAGGCGGAGTTGAAGGCTCTGAGATTTTCACTGGTAGTGACCAGGATGGACAGGATTAGAAATGAGTACATCAGAGGGACAGCTCAAGTTGAGAAGTTTGGAGACAAAGTCAGAGAGGCAAGGTTGAGATTGTTTAGACATGTGCAGAAGAGGGATGCTGGACAGCGGATGTTGAGGATGGAGCTGCCAGGCAGGAGGAAAAGTCCACAGATATGGTTCACAGATTTAGTGAAGGAGACATGAAGAGGGGTGGTGTGAGGGAAGAGGACGCAAGGTATAGGGTGAGATGGAGGCAGATGATCCTCTGTGGTGACACTTAAATAAACCCGCTAGAAGAAGAAAATGTGACTAATCCACACCAAGAGTCGTGGCTTTTAAAAATAGAAAAGGGGAAAAAACGAGAAGGCAAACTGAGGGAAGTCACCTTTTAACAAATTTCTTACAAAAGAAAGGTGAGCAGAGCACGGCTGAAGAATGGTTTAGGTCTTGGCAGCTGTTAAGGACAGTGAGGCAGTGTCAGATGTGACACTGTATCTGTCAAACTGAGGACAACCCAGTCAATAACAGTTTCTGCTGAAAGCTTAGCTTCCCTAACATCAAGCAGCATTAAGCTTTAAAGTAGGCTGTGTTGGAGCAGTGATTCTCAACTGGTGTGCTGTGAGGTGTTTTGAGGAAGCCAGTGCATTTCAGACATGAAATAACATTTCAAAAAGCCACAATGACACTGCTTCTTAATTTTTAAAGCAGTTTGTAGTCACTTATATGGCAATTTTAGTGTTACAGTTTCATAAACACAAATAAATGTAGACACTTGTTTAAAATGATCAAGAAAATTACATTATTTACAATTATTATGATGTGCCTTGATGACCTGGTTTGACCTCTGATGATCCTGAGGACCAAAAAGGTTGAAAGCAGCTTCAGGCTGTAAGCAGGTCTGTCTGTGTGGCAGACATCGAGCAAGAAGATGTGATTAGAGGGTGATGGAAGTGAAGAAAGCACAGAAAGTGGAGGTCGCTCTGAGGAGATGACAGATGTATTAAATTTGAATGATTTTGTCTTTATGCTCTTGAACAGCTACACTGTAGGTTAGGAAAGCTGGTTCTTTTTGTTTCTGCAAATAAACCACTGCGAAGTTGTCTTTATTGTGTGTTATAGAAAGCATTTTCTCAGTGCAAGTGTTTTAAAACTAAATAGCATTTTTAAGCTTTCACCATGGGAATTGGATAAAATTTAAGAAAATAATGCACAGTTAAGCTGCATACTCTGTAGCCGTTTAACCATAAAGAGATTGTGGACTACAGCATGTTGCAAAAATGATGGTAAAATGTGGGGAGATTCCAAACTGTGCAGACTTATGGACACATCACTGACTTCTATTACATGCAGTGCTGCCCTAATGACCCCTACAGGTTGTTGTGTACAGTTGTCGGCTCAATTATGTGGTCAGGGCCTGGAGTTCTGTGCTGCCCCTCAGTCTGATTTGGGAACAGATCCCTGCAGCCAGGCTCCAAAATGTGTATGTATAAAGTACTGTGCAAATGTCTTGATCCAACCCTCATTTCTGGCTCTTCAGTGGATCCATCTACTGTTCACTGAAGCCTCATCAGAAATGGTCCCTGTAGAAGGGTGGCTCGCCTTCTTAAGGAAGGGAACAGGAATAAATCAGTCAGAATACTTTATTAATCCCAGAGGGACATTGCGTAAGGGCTGCGGTACACCAGATTACATTAGAGCTGTACTGGAAATCAGTGACAACATGTCTTATGGGGTGATGAATCCAAATTTAAAATTTTTGATTCAAGTTGTTGTCAGTATGAACTCGGTAACTTAACGTTAGAGCAAATCTCTTGCCGGTTTCTTCTTGCTCTGGTGCTCTGGTGCGCTTGGTGGCAGCCTGATTTTCCAGTGTTTGTTTTAAATGATGCTATTTCCATTGCTTGATGAGTTTGTGGATCTGCTTTGCTACAAATTGATCTTGAACTTACTTTAGAAAATTCTGGCCATTATGATTGAGGCTTTGCCTCAGGTTTCATTAACTAAAAGGTCCACGCTGAAGCAGGTGGATTATATTGCAATCTGTGATTGTTCGTTCTAAATTATTTTTGAGGCCGTCCAATTAATTTGGTTGCTTTTGAAAGTAATATTGTAATGCATATGTATTTGGTGAAACATTTATTATTAGTAATAGTAAAATTATTATAATTGAAAAGTAATTGCAGGGCTGTCAGATTGGGGGCTGAGCCTTCCTAAATGGCTGATCCTCCCTGGATTG
>VUQH01072260.1:0-14626 GCA_015106775.1 Etroplus canarensis | reverse complement strand
CCATTTTGGACCCTTCTATGGTGAGGGAGTTCCATCGCAGACACCCAGACAAGCCTGGCAGGTCGCCGGGAGGCTCCCATTAGGGGGGGGGGGGGTTCTGTATTACCTCCGCCTCCTGGCCGGCCTGTCATGTGTTTTTGTTTGTGTTTTGTCTGCATGCTCTCTCCCCTCCTGCTTTCTCTCTCTCCCTATTGCTCTCCAGGAGGTGCGGCGGCCCTGACCTAATTACCTGCGGGACTCACCTGGGAGTCCTGGCTGCCGCACCTGCTGCTCACCCATCTGGCAACCTGGAGAGCTACTTTTAAGCTGGCGGCGAGCGCTGCTCATCGCCAGATCGTTGAGTGTGATTCCTGATGCTGCTGCCTTCCCTCGCCCTCGAGACGCAGCAGCTTTCCCTCATTGCTTCTTTGCCTTTCTCCGAGCTCTGGCCGAGCTCTCGCCTCTATCTGCCGCTGAGCCTACCTGCTGGCTCTGCCCTGCCTCCGTTCCAGTGTGCAGACCCCCTTTGCATAATTAATAAAGACTGTTTTCTTTTTACGCCAGCGTCCTGCGTTTGAGTTCTGCTCATAAACAGACATGACAAATTCGGAGGATAGTTTGTTTTATGCTTGCGAGTTTTCATGTCTGGTAAACCTACAAAGTCCACATTTGTAGGTAGTGGTGGCACAAGTTGCAGGTTTATCAAGCAGAACTCTAGACTGCCAACCTAATGGTAACAGCTGGAAGGACTTTGGAGGGGGTTTAGATGGGCCATGTTTGATCATGCTCATGTTCCAAGTGACTGACCTGATGTGAAGCTCACACCTGTTTATTTTACTGGCCTGCCTAATAATCTGAGACAGTTTGGTCTTGTATTTAATAGTGAAAGTATTATACCATGCGAAGTAATGAAGGTCAGAACAGATAAGGGACCTGTAAACTAATGTTGAAACTCTTGTACTTATTCAGTAGGTGCAGGCATCGTTGAGCCTTTTTATATGGAGCATTTAGGTGAGTATTAAAACAATAGCACAATCTTCTCAGGTTTGGGCATCCCAACAAATTCAGTCCAAGGTCAGCCAGTGCAATGCTCAGAGAAACTGCAAAAACCTAAGTGCAAAAATCTCAGATTCTACAATCCCCAGCTAGCCCATGAAATGTTAAAGTTCATGACAGTCCAATTAGAAAAGAATTGAAGAAGCCTGGTTGTTTTTTTGAAAGTCTCCTCTCTCTTAAAAAGAATGTGGCAGCACAGCTTGGGTTAGCAAAGTTAAACCTAAACAAACAACGGGAATTTTGGAACAATGTTTTTTTGGAAAGACAGGACCAAAGTGGAGATGTTTGACCAGAATGCACATCAACACTGTTGTCAAAAACCAAACACCTCACGTCAGCTGTCAAGCATGGCTAAGCCAACTCTATTTATTAAGCACTTCAAAACAACAAATACCGACCAAAATGCTTAAAATATACAAAAATAAATTAAATAAAATGAAAAAACACAAACTATAAAATACATAAGTGCAAAAAGCACGTAAAAAACAAAATACAATAAAACGGAACAATTAAAAAATAGAATCAAAATAAAATCAACTCTCACACTGGATATAAAGCCAAGGAGAAGAGATGGGTTTTCAGAGGAGATTTAAAAATGATCAGTGAAGAGGCCTCTCTAATGTGCAGTGGTAGCGAGTTCCACAAGTTGGAAGCTCCAACTACAAAAGCTCTATCCCCCTGAGCTTCAGCTGAGTCCTCTGCACATCCAGGAGACACCGACTTGCAAGAATTACAGTAATCTAGTCATGTTGTAATAAAAGCATGAATTACTGTTTTGAAATCTTTTTTTTAAAAGAAAGGACTGAACCTTTACAAGCTCTCTCAAATGAATGTTAACACCAAATTTAGTGATGGGGAGACTCACTAGGAGCACCAGGACCAAAAACAATGACATCTGTCTTATTTTAATTAAAATTAAGGAATTTTGAATGCCTTCCATCCTTTGACATCTTCAAGACACTTAATGATTTTATGGACTCCCCC
Organism: Etroplus canarensis; assembly: GCA_015106775.1. NCBI lineage: Eukaryota > Metazoa > Chordata > Actinopteri > Cichliformes > Cichlidae > Etroplus > Etroplus canarensis. Next base: position 12,607 of record VUQH01072260.1, on the reverse strand, counting down.
TGTTTTAGAGGTACATAAACCTGGCTATCATCTGCATAACAGTGGAAAGCACATTTGTGCTTTCTAAGTATAGAACCAAGTGGGAGCAGATATAATGAGATGAGAAGAGGCCTAAGAATTGAGCCCTGGGGAACCTCACATGACAAAGGAGCATAGAAAGATGGGAAATTATTAAGGCTGACACAGAATGTTCTTTCAGCTAGGTAAGTACCTGAACCATTCCAGAGTGGTACCATGAATGCCTGTTCATTGCTCTAAATGGCAAATTAAGATGCTGTGACCCACCGTATCAAAGGCAGCTGTTAAAGGCAATGACTTGAGCTTGTTTAGCAGCCATGGGACCCGGGCACTTTGCAGTCACTGAGTTCACCATGAACTCCCCTGCAAACCAAAGTATTCCAGAGCAACAGAATGGCTGAAAAAGACAAGAATCAAGGTGTTGTAATGGCACAGTCAAAGTTCAGGCCTCAACCCAACTGAAATACTGTGCTGTGACCTCAAGAGGGCTATGCATTAAAAAATGTTTGCAAACAATGAAATGAAGCAACACTGTAAAGAAGTGTGGGCCAAAATTCCTCCACAGCAAGGTGAGAGACCAAAAAAGTTATTGATGCTGAAAGTAGTTCTACAAGCTATTGAATAATGGGGTATACTTGGCTTTTCACAAAACTGCGTAATCTTGTGAAAGCTTTCCTTTTCTCATGACTATATTTACTAAAGGCATGATGTTTTGAATTTGTGCTGTCAAGGAAAAAAGAAGGATTTGTGTCCCTTTACATGAACAAATCCATTGGATTTTCATATCTGTAACACATTTTCCATGAGATGGTTTTGAATATTTTTTGGCACTGAGGTCCAAAAAACGTCCATAACAGTCAGTGCTCCATATTTTTCAAGCTTTGAGGCATGTTTGGGAACGTTATCCCGGTGCATTATAAATCCTTCTTCAGATGATGGTGCATGTCTCTGAATAATGGAGTACTACCTCTTTTTGGTCAGGGTGAAGTCACTTCAACCACAGTGAAGGAAAAACATCCCAAGTCTTGAATATTCCCACCATGTTGCATTGTTGTGTGGCTGTGTGGTATAATCTGGTGTCCTGTTTGTGTCCATAGGTACACTGGTACGTAACCCAAACCGAGTCTTTCTTTGATTTCCTCTCCTGCAAAGTGGTTTAGAGACTCTACTCATCTTTTGAAACCACCACTTGTCAGCCTTTGCTTGATAGGACTTTGGCTGATTGTCTTTTATTTATCAAATTCTTTTTCTCTGATAAAGCTGCTTTTCTGTCTCTGTGTGAGCAAAGCTTGAAGTATTGATCTTCTGATGGTGTGCTCACTTTTGGCCCGCCTGATCGTGCTTTGGATACAACGGATCCAGTTTTCACAAAGTGTTTTAGACTGCCATGCACTGCCCCCCAGGACCCTTCTGCCTAGTCATGCTGAGAAAGGCCTTCTTTGCTCAGAATAACAATCTGACTTCTGACACTTTCACTTAGTTCTGACGCCGTGTTTCCCACTATTACAATGATCCTTGGTAAGAAGTATTCTGCTGGAAACTGGAGACAGTCATGTTTCTAACAGGCAAACGGTTGAATAAGTTGAACAAGCGTTTGATGAGTCAATCAAATCCACCTGAGTGTCATCTTCAGTGTGAGAATACAACTTAAAGACCTGACCTTTGTAAAACCATCTCAGCAGCAATAAATTGAGGCAAGGCTCTCACATCATTGTGGATACATTTTGGCTCTTCGTTGCAACACTGCTTCAGTTCTTTGAGGTTTGCAGGTATTGCAATAAGGTTGAGGTTTGAACTTTAACTGGCCGTTGCAACACCTTGATTTATTTCCTTGTCAGTCAGTCATTCTGTTGTTTGTTTCAATTTGTTGCTGTGCTTGGGATCATTGTCCTGTTATATGCTCCAGTTCAGCCAAGCTTTTGCTGTCAGACAGATAGCCTCACGTTTGACTCTAGAGTACTTTGGTTTGCAGAGGAGTTAATGGTTGACTCAGTGCTGATATGCTGTGTTTGGTTTTTATCAAATTTGGTGCTGTGCATTATGCCCAGACATCTCCACTTTGGTTTCATCTGTCAAGTCTTGAAATGTATCCAGATGCAACTTTGCAAACCAAAGCCTGGCCAAGCTTCAGTGTTTTTCTAATTGTACCGTCATGAACTTTAACATTTATTGACTAGCTGAGGTCTGTAGAATCTCAGATGTAGTTCTAAAGTTTTTACAGTTTCTCTGAACATCGCACTGGCTGACCTTCGGCTGAATTTGCTGGGACATCCATCTCTGAGAAGATTGTGGCATTGTGTTAAAACACACCTGAATGCTCCAGACCAGCAAACCGGTAAAATGTCTGCTTTTAATGGAGGTTTCTTCCTGTCAAAAGGGAGTTTTTCCTTCTCACGGTCGCCGAGTGCTTGCTCATAGGGGATCATCGGATTGTTGGGGTTTTCTCTTTAACACTGTAGTATCTTTACCCTACAGTGTGAAGCGCCTCGAGGTGACTTCTGTTGTGAATTGGAGCTATGTAAATAAAATTGAATTGAATAGGTGGTCACACTTTCTGATGATCGGGTAATCAAGTGCATTTGACTAGCAGCATCTGGCTGCTACTCACCCTCTTACTGTAATTCCTATAGAAGCAGTAAAGGTATATTTAGTTTTCACATGGCTGTAAGTCACCAACTGATATGTGAACTCTATTTTTTTTTTTTATCCTTGAGCTGCATGGCCATCACCTTTTTGTTTTTTGGAGCTGTAACTGACTGTACTTCTTTTCCACTGGAAATGATCCTGGGTGAGGACCTGAGCCTCTGCAAGGTCCATGTCATGATTATTTACCAGAAGAATCAGCCCGGTATCTTTTTTATTTTTTGCTTCAGCTTCGTAACTGCAGAAATTCATCATGCAGGGTAGATGGCTGTGTGTTCACTAGTCAGCTGGTGGGGTCGCCACTGAATGGCATGCTGACAGCTAGATGATTTAATCCAAAGATTAGCCCTGACAGGTGCTACTCCTCTGCGCCAGAGTTGACTTGGGAGCAATGGCAATTACGGGGCACAGAACTCAAGAGATTTCCAGAACGAAGCCTTGCCACTGGATGCAGTTTAATGTCATACTCTGGGCTATCATTAATCACTCAAAGTTTGAAAGAAATTTAAATCAGGGCTTTCTCACTTCACATCACTTATGGATATTTTACCTGTTGTTCCTGTAAATGGCTAAACTTCACAGACATTCTATGATTTCTGATTGCTCCAGCACTGCCAGACTCTTCCTGTGCTGATGCTGTTCAGGGTGTAAAACAGGATCCTGAACAAGATGAAATAACATCCACCTGTTGTTCAAAGCAGCCATGCTCTGGACTATGCCAAACATCCATAATCCCTAAAGGAAACTCCGACCGGGACAAATAACAGACCTCATTTGATAAAAATTAGCTTCAGCTATAAAACCACGATCTTATAAATACTCTAGACTGATTAGTTTTTATACATTTGTAAAAAATTAATTTCCCCTCTTAAGCCACCATTGTTGTTTATGTTGCAATGCAATCTGGGGAATGAGGTCAAAAGGTTGCTTCGTCTCGGCCCTATATAGCAGGACGCTGGCTCATATCTGCTGGCAGAGATAATGAAGAAATCACTGAAAACGCACTTGAAAATGAGGACGATCAGATGGGTGGAGGAGAGAGCGGACCAAAATAGCCAGCTTGGAGAGAGAGCGTTTGCTGCAAAGAGCGCCGCTTTCTGTCAGCAGATGTTCACGGTAAGCACATACGGTAATAAATACTCAACATAGTCAATCACACAAACAAGTTGATTAGATTAGATACATTTTTGTTCATCTGCAAGGGAAAGTCACACTTCCAGCAGTATCCACAACTAAGGATAAAAGGGCATGCAAAAAATATTAATTAAAAAAACACACAGTAAAAAGCTCTAAGTTGAAAAGTCCAGGAGTGTATACATTAAGGTGCATGGTGTGCACTGTTTAGTACAGACACTGGACAGTGAGGAATGTTAATGTTAGCAATTACTTCCATGGTGGATCAGACTGTCTGTACTGGGGCTGACTCTCCTCTCTTGATTCATCATCTAAAAAGAACATATCCTGTGACTGACTGTCTGCCTCTTGTTGTTTTTCCTATATAAATATGATCCATAGTGATCAGGTAATGCACATCTGCCCGACCACTCCACCACTGCGTCAGATGTGCTGACATCTCTTTGAGTTGCGGCATCAGTCGTACGTAGTCAAACAGAATGGTCTTGGACACTTACAAATGGTCTGACTAAATAGGTTGACTAAATGGTTTGTCAGGTTCCTCTATATCCAGGGTTATGTCCGATGGTTGACACTCAGAGGCTGTGACTGCGCAACAAAAGAGCATCCAGGGTCTCCCGTCTATGACGTTTCTCCAGGTGTTTTTCACTCATCAGTCCGCGGCGTTTAGGAAGCTTGTGAGAGAAAATAGTTAGCACGACATTTGGTTTCAGCCTTCGGGGTGGCTGTGGCTCAGGAGGAAGAGCGGGTCGTCTTCTAACAGGGAGGTTGGTGGCTCATTCCCTGGCTTCTCCAGTCTATGTACCAAAGTGTCCTTGGGCAACACACTGAACCCCAAATTGCTCCCGATGCATGCACTGGAGCATGAATGTGTGTGTGATATTCAAACGTGCTTAAAAGCAGAGAATAAAGCGCTGCATGAATGGGTGAATGAGGTTTGTAGTAAAAAGTGCTTTGAGCGCTCAGTTAGGGTAGAAAAGCGCTAAGCAAGTACAGTACCAGTCCATTTACCATTTCGTTTATAACCATCAGTCCCCGTTAGCTCCTTTAGCAGCCGTGGTCAAAAATATGACTCAAAGGCTTCAGGAGAGACGTGTGGAGAACATCCACGTGGGCGCTTAGGATGTTCCTTCTACAGGCTTTCTCCTGTTCAGCTCTCCCCTTCTTATCACTCTCCTTATCAGCAGTGAAGACTTTAGTCGCTGTTTTTGTTGCCTTTTGAGTGGAAACTGCAACCAAAAGCAGCACAGTGCATCATTGTTCATGTATATCCACTGATCAATAGTAAGAAAATCCAGCCACATTATGCAGCCAGTTTACCCCATTGTCCTAGAATGCATTGCAATGCATTTTAGTAGAATAGAGTAATAAGAACATATTAAGGCCAACAAGAGCTAATAGAGTTCTATTTAACATAATTCAGCCTCATGAGTTGGCCGTTAATGGAGCTGCAGTTTCTGGCACTTCCACTTTGGCTTCATCCTTTATGTTTCAGGCCTGGGAGTTGCCACTTGGCAGCTCGAGACTTGCACAAAAAGCACATCCATCAATAGTGACCTTTATAATGTTTCTTTTGTCCACCACATTGTGTAACTGCACTCAAAGACAAGTATTTTTGGTGTGCATACTACGGCTAGCGCGGCCTCCACTGATGGCACTGCCATTGTGTTGTTTTCGCCAGACAGACCAATGAGAAAACAGTCTTATTTCTTCACTTCTTCTCTTAGGAAAGGAGGTGGTAAAAGTGTGTGTGTGCGTGCGCATGCACGTAGTGTGTGTATGTCAGCAGTGGGTAATCGGCTCAGCACAGAGCTCAGAGACCTGTCCTACGGGATTGTGGGTATTTTCATGTGTCAATTCACATCAGGTTCAACATGAGAGAGTTCAGCAGCAACTACACACACTGACATGTGCAGACACACACTGGTCTTTTTTCTCAATACCCGACATGTGCACAGATGGTGGTTTCGTGTGTGTGTGTGTGTGTGTGTGTGTGTCTCCAGGTGTATTAATCATCCAGGTATAGACTCAGCACTCTGTCAGAAAGCTGTGAAAGCCAACACACACACACACACAGTCTGCCTCACACACTCACTGACACTCTTGACTGTTCACGCCTGTTTCACTGAGCTGTCAATCATTCGGACGTCCAGTTAACACAACGGCCACCCACACAATCCACATAAGTGATTCATGATAGTTACATAAACATGACTGGTTACTAAAGGAATTTCTGCCATACTCTTCACTGATTTTAACAACTGTGTGTTGAAGGTTTGCCACATAGACACTGGGCAGAAAACCCTGATGGTACAAAATGATTTTGTAATGCATTTTGTGAAATAATAATATCTACAGTCAGCAGGAAAATGAAATGAAGGAAAACAACAAAGAGAGAATGAGCAGGAACCGGGTCTTAATCAGAACACAGCTGATTAGAAAAATTGAATTATCAGGTGAGTTTAGCCTTGAAATTTGTTTAAAACCTTAGACAGGACTGCCCTTACTTTCTACCACATTCACATGTCAGTCATTCCCCTAATCTTTTTTCATTCCTCAACTCCTGTACAACCCAGGGAGATTATTTTTTGCTCTGTCATTTCTCAGACTGCAGCCAGGACGCGGTGAAATAAGACTGAGACAATCGTCAGCTCAGACAACAAACCTAACAAGAGCACTGAATGAAAGGTAGTGATATTAATCTTTCAATTCAGTTTTATTTATATAGCACCAATTCACAACAGGGGCTATCCCAAGGTGTTTTATATTGTAATGTTAATGCCTGAGCATATTAAAGAGAGAAACCCAACAACCTCAGACCCCCTGTGAGTAACTGTTGATAGTGCAGAAGGAGAACTCCCTCTGAACACCAAGAGCCAGGTTGAGGGGGGGGGTGGTCAGTGATTGGTCAGTTGGTAAAGAGAAAGAAGAAAAAATAAAGAGGGCAAAACACAGACTACAGCAGAGAGGAAAGGAGAGTTTGCTGTGGTTCAGCAGGTAGAGCGGGCCGTCTTCCAACAGGAAGGTTGATTCGATCCTTGGCTTTTCCGGTCTACGTGCCAAAGTGTCCTTGGGCAAGTCACCGAGCCCCAAGTTGCTGCTGATGCATCCATCGGAGTGTCGATGTCTGCATGATAGCTAAATGTGCTTAAAAGGCTGTGTGATTGGGTGCATGAGGCTTGTAGTGCTATATAAGCACCAGTCCATTTACCATCATGCAGTAGTATACACAGGGTAGTAATGCACAGGGAGGGGAGAAGTATGCTCAGTGCATCATGGGAAGTCCCCAGCAGCCTGATCTTATAGCAGGGGTCAGCAACTTTTACAATCAAAAGTCATTTTTGATTAATTTTTGACCAAAAAAAATGTATTGAGTCACAAAACTGTTTTGAGCTTTATAATGAAGAGGCTGGTGGCAAGATGAGTCCAAAGGCGCAAACTTAAAGAATAACTTAAAGTGAGGAGGAAACTAAACTTAGACTTAATTTAGACTTAATAGCCTTAAAGTCATGTCATGACGTAGAGACCTCCTAACCAATACAGGCAGATGATGCGACAGAGCAGAGGGAGGCAGAGGTATAGGTAGGTATAGGTAGGTATAGGTATAGGCAGAGGTAATGAGTAAACAAGCAACAGGAGGGAGAGGAACACAAGTGGCAACAATCAAGGGCAGGAAGTAAAACTGAACATAAAACATGAGACAAGACAGGTTACGAAATAAAAGAGAAAAAAGAAAACATCACTCCGGACATAAACACCAGACCAAACTTGACAAAAGACAAGAACACAACAGGATACATCTAAAGGACTAAATAGCTTAAAAATAGACAATGTTAACCTAGAGGGTTGGTGTGAGGGAAGAGGATGCAAGGGATAGGGTGAGATGGAGGCAGATGATCCGTTGTGGCGACCCCTAACGGGAGCAGCCAAAAGAAGAAGAAGAAGAATTAAAGTAATAACAGGACACAAAAATTAAAAATTTCAAAACCATAAAAGAAACCCAAAACATACAAAACCAAACTTCAAAACCTCAGGACCATGGCAGACAACACCCATTAAGCATAAATTAGTCAGCATTACTAGTCAGTTATGAATTTAAATATTTTAACCCAAGTAGCAACTTTGCAGTGGATCACAGCTGCACTTTTGATATTTTAATGCATAAAACATATGATTTTTCTGGGTTTTTTAAATTATGGAACTAAAATGTTAAAATTTTTAAAATTCTTATCATTTTTCAAAAATTACATTCAAAACCAAAAAATTACAGGTGGAAGACAATATATCTATTAGCATGTATAAGTCAGCTTCTGAATAGAGTATGTAGCCCATTTGCTTGTGTCCAGATTATTTAAATTAAAAATAGTCTACTCTGATCACACCCAAAAAATATAATAGTCTAATACCTTTAAAACTTGTGAAGGTAAACAAAAAAGTCCAGTGTGTTTAATTTTGATAAAAATCTAGCTTTAGATGAGGCTGCACTGGTGGTCTGACCGCCATCCATGCCAAACACTGCCATTAAAGTCCAGCACAATTAAAAGGACAAGGTGTCAGGTATTAGACGAAGGCTATGACGCAGACATCGAGACATTTTTAGGCTACAAATTTTTACAAATAGAGAATGTAAAGAATCGTTTACAGGATTGATCATTAACAATGAAAATGATTAAAAAAATAACCATTGTTTATTTCCACATTCATTCTGTGAACGTCATGCCGTGAAGTTTTTCAAATACATGAACCTTTTATGACATCCCATTCTAAATTCACAAGGATTATCATGGAGTTGGTTCTCCCTTTGCAGCTACAGCAGCTTCCATTTATCCCAGAAGGCTTTCTGCAAGATTTTGGAGTGTGTGTGTGTGTGGGTTATTTTGCCGATTTCTCCAGAAAAGCATTGGTGAGGTCAGACACTGATGTTGGACAAGAAGGCCTGACTCACAGTCTAGCCTCTAGTTCATCCCAAATATCTTTGATGGAGTTGAGATCAGGGCTCTGTGTAGTCCAGCCAAGGTCTTCCACACCAAACTCATTTAACCATGCCTTTATGGCCCTTGCTTTGTTGACTGAGGCTCAGCCAATGATCAGATGATCTACTGTGGCTGAAAGATATAGAAGACTCTAGTAAATAAATAATTTATAAATATGTATATTTTGGCCCTGATGCCAACACTTCTACCTCTGCAGCTACTGATTTCTGCTCCTGGCTGCCAGCATACAGCAATCAACCACATCTTTTCAAACCACTGACAGGTGAAGTCAATACCACTGATTGTCTCATTACAGTGGTTCCTCTCAAGGGGTTGCGAAACATTAGCAAAGAGGTGAACAATCACTTCTTTATGTTGACAGGTAAACCTAAGGATTTGCTCGTGTTTGACATTTCGGTCAGAGCCTCTCCAAATGGAGGGTTCCTGGTATGTACTTGATCGCCTACCAAAATTGTTCAAAGGAAGGACAGCTAGTCATCTGGTGACAGTCTTTGATGGGTATGAGGAGTGAAGACAAGCCCATGTGATCTGAAACGCTGCTGGTTCATAAACTGGCTATGACAAACATGTCAGAAAGCCCAGTGCCTGAGTGACTGATCGCAGTTAGACCTAGGGTTGGTCCATGGAGCAATTAAAGAAGGTGGCCTGATCTGAAGAATCATGTTTTCTTTTCCATTATGTGGATGGCCAGGTGCACTACGGGAAGAAGGTTAAACTTTGACTTGTAGCACCTACCTAAACACTGTAGAAGAAAACATCGTACAACCCTTCATGGCAGCAGTGATGCCTGGTTGCAGTGGCTTCTTTCAGCACTGCAAACATTGTTCCTACTTGTTCACTTGGCCTATAATTTCTGTTAAGCTCACTCAAGCGCTGAGAGAATAAGTCCAAACCATGGAGGCCTCACCTTCAAGGACTGTAGGTAATGTCTTTGTGCCTGATACCGCAGGATACCTTAAGAGGTCTAAAGAGCCCATGAATCTACTAGTGAGAGATGATTTTAAGTACACATTAGGCAGGTGTTTTAAATGTTGTGGATCAGTTCAATCTGTGAGCCGATCACCCGTGTTCTCCATGTTAACATGCAGCAAGCAGCCCGTTAGTCATGCATTATGCAGGTTTTGTAATCAGATTAATCATATTACCATGCAGGAGAGAGTATGCTCACTGTGGGAGGAGATATAATTTCTGTGAGTGTTTCACCAGACCTTCACCTCACATATGCAGGTAAGAAACCCATCAGTGGGGGGGTTGGCATGTGCTCTGCAGGCAGCGTGTTGATTGGACTGTCATCAATAAGTGATGTTTGAACGTCCACGCTGAGATTTTCATGTCACGCTTCTTTTGCTTAGGCTACAGGGGAAAAAAAAATGATGGCAAGCTGAAAACACCCTTTACATCAAACGGCATCTTACACATCTGCTTTAGATTTACATGCATGTAAAACATAATCTATATTATCTACATATATCAAAATAGACTAGCCGATGTGTAATTTGAATTTTAACAGAACATAATGTGCATAAATAAAAAAAAATCTTTTGCTGCACAAGGAGACTGCTGAAATGTTAATGCGTTTGATCTTTGGTAGGGAATTCTGACTGTATGATAGACTATATGATATTCTCTGGAAATCAGGAAATGTTCTATAGTAATAAATACCAGCAAAATACACTGACCCAAAAGCACACGGCAGTTAGTTCATACTTTACTGAAGGAATGTTGAGGTAAGGTTAAAAACTGGCCAGAGGATAATACCATAGGGCAAGGCAGAGGCCACAGATGCAAATTCATTCATCCATCCATGTCCCTGTCATGGGGGCAGCAGTCTAAACAGAGATGCCCAGTTTTCCTTCTCTCTGGACGCTCTCTTCAGCTCTTCCCGGGGTGACACCAAGGCTTTCCCAATCTAGTTGAGAGATATAATCTGTCCAGAATGTCCTGGCTCTACCCTGGGGCTTCCAGGATATGCCTGAAACACCTCAGCCAGGAGGTGCCAAGGAGGTGCCAAGGAGGCATCCTTACCAGATACCTGAACAAGCTAAACTGACGTAGAGCCAGGTGAGGTAAGCTCTACTCTGAGCCCCTCCTGAAAGACTGAGCTCCTTGCCCTATCCCTAAGGCTGAGCCCAGACACTCATTGGAGGACGTTCATTTCTGCCACTTATATCCACAATCCCTTTCTTTTTGGTCACTACCCAGTGCTGATGGCCACAGGTGAGGGTAGGAACATAGATCAACCGCTTCACTTTAACGCTCAGCTCTCTTCATCATGACAGACAATCTGTCTGTCCAACAGATGGATAGATCCAAATCCAAAAACGTAATGGGGCTGGTGGGCAGGAAAGATGGTTGGAAGCCTAAGCTAAATGCATAAATAAGTGTGTTTTATCTTCTTGGAGCAACATCAGCTCATATTACATTGTGATATGAAATTTTAGTGTTATCACCCAGCCCTACTACTCAAATATCACAATGATCACAAGACTGATTCAACAGGAAAGAATGGCATTCTTATATCCATACGCAATATAACACATTGTAATATAATAGATAAATGTTCCGCATGTTGGCTCCTTCCCAACATCCAACACAAAACTGAATGCTAGTGCCAGTCAGAATGTCCTCATGCTCGCCAACCTTCAGTGTCTCAAAGTCGTGTTATTCATAGTGCTGGACACAACTGTTGAGGTGGTCATATTAAATGCTAATTTCCTTATCACACATCACACTCACCCAGACACACACACACACACACACACACACACACACACACACACTGTTGTCAAAGATTTCTGTTCAGATCTGACTGACATTGGTGAAATGAATGAAGCTTTGCATGATTTCATTCTGTTCGCTGTTTTTGAGAAGAGGGATATTCTGGCATCTTGTTTTTGAAAACCCAGCCACAAGGGGGCCCTCTAGCAAGTGTACTCCTACTGCCGGTCCCAAGCCCTGGTAAATGGGGAGGGTTGCATCAGGAAAGGCATCTAGCAGAAAATCTTTGCCATATCAAATATGCGGATTCATAATACGACATCCATACCGGATAGGTTGCGGTGCAGTTAGCCAAAAGGGTGCAAGTGGAATCTATGTTACTGTTGGCCGAAGACGAAGGAGCAGGAGAGGGGGATGTCGTGTTTGGAGGAAGAGAGAGAGACATGCAGAGGGTTGGTGTGAGGGAAGAGGATGCAAGGGATACAGTGAGATGGAAGCAGACGATTCACTGTGGCGACCCCTAATGGGAGCGGCCAAAACAAGGTGTTTTTGCTGCTGAAACTGAGAAACCATTTCCTCTTTCTGATAAAACAACTACAATAAATAGATTCAAGAGAGCTTTTATTGTCATTTCAACCACATATAGCTGACGCAGAACATAGTGAAATGAAATAGTGTTTCTCCAGGACCTGGTGTAACATATAAACATGTAAACATATGACATTTGACAGAGACAGGACTAGTTTTTTTTCTACAGTTAAAAATTTAGGTTTAAAAGATTTAAAAAATAGATAAATAAAGTGCAACATGTGCAATAGTTGCAACAATGCAAAGAACACCCTACAATGCAAAAACAGTACACAAGAAAGGCAAAAAAAGAAAAGCCAAGAACAAGACACTAGCGCCAAAAGAAAGAAAGAAAGTGCAGTAGCAGCAACTGAGGTAGTGCAGATTGTGTGTGTGTGTGAGTCAGAGAGAGAGAGAGAGAGAGAGAGAGAGAGAAAGAGAGAGGTTTACAGTCCTGCAGTCCTGGGTTTGTGTGTGTGGGTGAGTGTGAGGGGGACTCTTGTGTAGTACAGTCCTGGGTTATTGAGGAGCCT
>VUQH01072256.1:0-14551 GCA_015106775.1 Etroplus canarensis | reverse complement strand
GTTGATCCCAAGTATTTTAAATCATCCACTTTCACCACCTCTACTCCTTGCATCTTCACCGTTCCACCTGCCTCCCTCTCATTCACACACATGTACTCTGTCTTGTTTCTACTGACTTTCATTCCTCTTCTCTCCAGTGCATACCTCCACCTCTCCAGGATCTCTTCCATCTCCTCCCTACTCTCACTACAGATCATAATGTCGTCTGCGAACATCATAGTCCACGGAGACTCCTGCCTGACCTCATCTGTCAATCTGTCCATCACCACTGCAAACAAGAAAGGGCTCAGAGCTGATCCCTGATGTAATCCCACCCCCACCTTGAACCCATCTGTCACTCCTACTGCATACCTCACCACTGTCTCATTGTCCTCATACATGTCCTGCACCACCTGCGTGCTGTGATATCAGAAGTAGAAAAAAATCTTTCAGTATTTAAGAGTTAAGAGCTGTCTAAAACCTTAGCTTTGGGGTCACTGGGATTATTTGTACATATGCTGACCTCATTATTTGAAACTTTGGCCACATTTAGTACAGGTACCCACTACTGTAACAGTATATAACCTCAGTGACCACTTTATTAGGTACACCTTGCTAGTACCAGGTTTGGCCCCCTTTTGCCTGCCTTAAATTCTCTGTGGCATAGATTCAACAAGGTGCTGGAATCATTCCTCAGATATTTTGGTCCATACTGACATGACAGCATCACACAGTTGCTGCAGATGTACCAGCTGCACATCCATGATGTCAATCTCCTGTTTCATCACATCCCAATGGTGCTCTATTGGATTAAGGTCTGGTGACTGTGAAGGGCATTTGAGTACAGTGAACTCATTGTCATGTTCGAGAAACCAGTCTGAGCCAAGTCTGAGAAGAGCTTTGTGACACAGCTATGACATCATTGTATATACTCTTTATGGTATGAAACATATTATATACTATGTAACACTGCATTATGTGTAATCTACTGCATATTACAGTGAATGGAATAAAACGTACACTGCTTCAGAAGGAGGTTAGTTTTTATGACAATGCGCTTCCCATTTAGCTGAGACCATCTAACTGCTTTTAACAAAATGCTGATAAGACAATTACATGAAAAACCAAAGACATCAGAATACAAGAGTGTGCAAGACTGAATCAAATCGATATTTTTCTGAATAACTCAGCAGGTTCCAATCAACTGATTACTCTCTTGGGTGATGTCGTATCCTGCTGGAAGCAACCATCAGAAGATGGGTACACTGTGGTCATAAAGGGATGGACATGGTCAGCATCAAGACTCAGCTAGGCTGTATCATTACACAATCTCCTACTGGTACTAAAGGGTCCAAAGTGTAACAAGAAAATGTACTCTACACAATTACATCACTACCAGCAATCTGAACCACTGACTCAAGGCAGGACATGTTGGTTGTAATGAGTGGTTATTTGAGTTACTGTTGCCTTCCTATTAGTTTGAAGTAGTCTGGCCATGCCTCTCTGACCTCTGGCATCAACAAGACATTTTAACACGGAAAACTGCTGCTCACTGGATATTTTCTCTTTTTTGGATCATCCTCTGTAAACCCTTGAGATGGTTGTGTGGGAAAATGCGAGGAGATAAGCAGTTTCTGAAATATTCAGTATGGCCTGTCCGGCCCCAAACACCATGCCACATTCAAAGTTATTTAATTTACATTTCTTCCCTATTCTGACGCTCAGTTTGAACATTAGTAGGTAATCTTGACCGTGTCTACATGTCTAAATGCATTGAGTTGCTGTCATGACGTTGATTAGATATTTGCGTTAATGAGCAGTTGAAAAGGTGTACTTTATAAAGTGGCTGTTGAGCAGATATGATTAAAAAGCAACTGTGACTATAATAGGTCCAAATAAAAATGATTACAAATAAAATCATGTGTTGGATTTCATTAAATAGCACTACTGCTGACTGCAATTTGTTCCTTCTACTTTGTGTATAGTAACACTCCCTAAATGATGACTCCTGACTTTGCTCAGTGGTGTGGAAGATGAATTTGGCTGAATAGATTTCCATGACTGATTTCATGGAAACTCAGGAAACAGGGATGAATAATAGCAGCATGCCTGAATGTTGAACACAAAATGAACAAGACAGAATATTACTTCAACGAGCCATGAGGCATCCCACCCGAACATAAACCAGACCTTTATGAAATATTACTGCTTTTTTATGCAACCCTTTGCTTGCTGATGGAGAAACTATTTAACAGCCTGTGGAACTGTAACACTCCTGAACCTGTAAAAATATTAGTTTTAATTTACATCAAGTAAGTCCCACAAATCTCAGCTGTAGCATTTTCACTTCTTTGCAATTTGAACTGATATTTTAAAAAGATGTGCCCAAGGCCTTTTTTTTCCCCCCAATTTGGCGTAGGCTGCATCCATTTTAATTTTTGACAAGAACAGCTTAGACTTTAAGTGTGCCACATGTTTAGTTTCATCTAATTCATATCCAACAGAAAAGGCAGTAGTTTTACCAAAAATATTTGTGTTTTCTTTTTTGTTAATTACACAAATGAATATAAACGTATTAAAAAATTAAAAAGCAAGAGTAAAACCAAAAAAGCAAAAGTAAGAAAGTCTCCTATACTGTACAGAAGACAAGACAAAATTATTTACACAATTTTTTATATTTGCAAAATAGCAATAATTTTAATTAAATTTGTGATTGAAATATAGTAACTACTTTAGTGTTATTGTTCTGTGAAATCAGTCCATTTGAACTCTTAGACTAAAGCGTCACTGTTTCAGTTTTGGATACTCAGATGATTTTAGTAAATTTAATCCACAACACAAACATGAAATCACAGTTCAGTTTTTCCCTGTCTGGTTACAACACCATCGACCAAAATAGAATTTTAGAGAAACAAAATGAAAGTCTCCCTAAAAAAAAAAATGTTTGTTATTCTACACAACTCTACATCCTCTCCTACAGAGTTAAAATGTGAAGCCGCTCCCGAGGTAGAGCTTTGGAGTTCTCTTCTATTGGCACACACATCTCTTTTCATATGTTAACAATAGCTATATACTGTATGCACGCCCATAGATGCCAGTGAGATTATTTTTCGTTTAAGCAGAACTTTTGCTGACATGAAAAAATAATCTATAAGCTTTTTCTATATTAACAAGAACAGACCTTTTCCATTTTGCTGCAGTCTTTACGTACAAATTGATCAGTTTGTTATTAACTGATAACTAGTCTAAGTCTACAATGTTACTTGTTATCCAATACATACAATTGAGATGCCACTGTGCCTAGAATTATGCTCTTACTGTCCAACACCCCCCCACTTTACAAATGTGCAGCATGTGCACGTGTTGAATATCACTTTACCCTCAGTAAACAGGTCCCAAAGGAGCCACTCATTTCAAGCCAATCAAATTTTCTACTTACCCATTAGGTTGTAGCAGTCCTCATAGTGTTCCACCTGGTACTGGGCAGACAAAGCCAAGAGGTACTCCTGTTCAGACTTTTCTCCAGGGGACAACCCCAAGCAGGCTGTCCAGGACCCCATGCCCTCAACCAGCTGCTCACCTGGGCTCCCTGACATAAGTAGTAAGGAGAAATGTAGAGCAATTAATTCTTACAAAGAAAGAACATAATTTGAAATGACATCTTAATTTACACTGAGCAAAAAAGTCACATTCATTTTCTTCAGACTCCTAGCTTTTCATATTATAATGCAAAGGAAGAGTCAGGTGACACAATACAATACAATACAATACAATAAAATTGTGATTACACTAAGCATTGTATGAAAATGCTAATCTGAAGACAGGTTAAAAAGGTGTAGCAACATTATGGAGACTGTTTTATGGATACAAAAGAAATTTAAATTTAAAATTAAGATACAGAAGACTTGAATGGAGTTGATAAAATTATGCTCATCTTATGTGAAAATATAACAGTTTGTCAAACCTCTTCTGAAGGGTTATGGCTTTATAGGAAACTAAACTCATATAATACCCTAAATCTCTCCTGGGACAAGGCCACAACTTTTACATATTCTACGAAGATGAGAAATAATTAATTAAGCTGCAACAAATAACCAGGAGAATAAGAATCTTATTCAGTGTGATTTATTTTACCATACAAGTTTGCAAGTCTTATTATTATTATTATTATTATTATTATGTAAACAAAAACACTAAAGAGCTTGAGCTCAATTAAGTTTTTTTTACTAAAATATTGAGCTTAATGTTTGGCAATTATGTAAGCATCACAACAGAATGTGTATGTGTTTGACTTTGCTTTATTTATTACCTTTGTTGTATTCATTTTCCTTTGGTTTCTGCTGATTTCCACTTTCTTTGTCCTTTACCACACACCCAACACCAAGTGAAGAATCGGATGAGTGACCATAAGTGCTACCTGGCAGTGGAGAAGGTTGCGGCTCTGTCCCCAGCACCACACAGCCTACCCCCAGAGTTGAATCAGACGAGTGGCCATAGCTGCTGCCTGGTAAGGGTGATGGAAGAGGTTCATTTTGAGAAACGACACATCCAACTCCTAAATTTGAGTCTGAAGAATGACCATAGGCACTGCCAGGCAGGGGAGACCGCTTGGGCTCATCTCCGGAAACTATACACCCAACACCTAATGTTGAGTCTGAAGAATGTCCGTAAGAGCTTCCTGGCAAAGGAGACAAGGATGGTACTGCCCCAGATACCAAACAGCCTGGTTGAAGGGTGCTGTTTGAAGCGTGCCCATGCTTACTCCAACGAGGTCGTGCTTCAAGAATGTTGGACACAAACTCGCCAACTTTTATATTAGAGTCAGAGGAATGACCGTGGATGCTGGGAGCAGGAAGGGGTACAACAATCTCTGATACATTTTCCCCAACTCTAATATGAGCATCTGAACTATGTCCATGGACACTGGGAGAAGGTAGAGGCGCAACTACGTCTGAAACTAGTTCCCCAACTTTAATGTGGGAGTTTGAGATGTGGCCATGGATGTTCGGGTGAGGAAGAGGAGCAACAAATTCTGAAACATTTTCCCCAATTTGGATGTGAGCATCAGAAGAGTGACCATGGACACTCGGGGAAGGTAGAGGAGCATCAACTTCTGAAACATGTTCTCCAATCTTGACGTGCGAATCTGAGGCATGACCATGGATGTTCTGGGAGGGAAGTGCAGTAGCTACCTCTGATACATACTGTCCAGTTTTTATGTGGGCATCAGAGGAATGCCCATGGATGCTGGGTGAAGGTTGGGGGCTGGCATCTGGACGAGCACTGGAGACAATACTGTGAACACCTTCCATAGAAATATTTTCACCATCTTTATCATGGGCGTCTAAGCTATGATCTGTCCCCTGCAGCTCCATCCCACCACAATCAGAATGACTGGGCAGGATTTTGTCACCACGGTCCTTGCTACCTTGCTCTGATGTGGTGGAAAGGCCCTCATCAACCACATCATCTTTTGTAGCATCAACAGATTTATTTATGTGTTCTTCTTTACCCTTCAAAATCCCTGAGTCATCATCCTGTTTTGGTATAAGTGCAATTTCCTTGTACTTGTTGTCTGTGGCTGAGCCCCTCCCATCCACCTGCTGCATCGAGGCTTGTGAGGGATTTCTGTAAACACTGCTATTTTCAGACTCCTCTGGGGTGGGAGCGACTTTGGCAAAGGGGCTGGTATTAGGGACTCTCTCCTGGACTTGAGGTATTTTCTCTTCAAAAGGGATGTGAGAGAGAGAGGGGTGATTTTGGATCATGTCAGGCACGATTGCAGGTCCCCAGCAGGGCCTCGGCTGGACTGAGGCTTGGCCAGTGATACCCTCAAGTGGACTAAAGGGGGCACTAAAGTCATAATCTACAAGTAGTGCTGCAGGAAAGAATTTGGGTAGGTCAGAGCCAATCTCCTGTAGGGCCATATCCACCTGCTGACTGTCAGAGTTTGGTGACTTGGGAAGAAAGTCACTGATGTCAATTTCCTCAGAGATGAGGGCAGAGTCGGCTGTAAGTGGGGCGAGCCTTGTTGAGGACAGATCATGTGGTGGTGATACATCTTCAGATTCTTGAGTATCGGTTGTATGTTGCTCAGGAAGTTTCTGGGTGGGACATTCCTGTCAAGAGATGTTATCGGTTTGAGTATGCGTCTGGAATACACAGAGCAAAAAGCAGGAAAAAACTCAATGTGCAAAAGCTATGTCATTCTTCTACCAGGGTTTCCTGGGGAGCAATCTGCTGTACTGAGGGAATAGGTGGCAATATTTCCATGGGAGGTCTCTCCTGACCTAAAGGGTATTCATCCAGTATGGCCTGGAAACAAATCACAAAAGGCTGAGTTAAAAAAAAAAAACAACTTAAATTTACACAAAAAACAGGCTGAATGATTCTTTTGTTTCTATTTATTCATAACAAACCTGAGTTTTCTGCTTGTCATCCATGAAAAACTGAGCACGAGCTTCATCGAGTCTCATTCGCTGCACTCGCCACATGGCTCGCCTCTCTCTGCGAGCTGCTTCCTCTGACAGACGACTGTACTGAGCAATTAGCTCCTTCCTACAATTTGAGGATTGGCAAACAATGTATAAGTAGCTGAGGGTCCTATCCTAAGCAATCTGCAGTAAATGCATGCCTAAATGGTCTCACTAATCCTGAACAAGTCATCGAGTCACCAGGTAGTTAGTTTTACATTAGTACTCAAGTTTCATATTCATTCATAAACATGAAGCCAACACACATTATGTAATTTTTGCATAAGTGTGATGTCTAGTTGTCCAATTAAAGTAGTGTGTCTTATTCGACTAGTGAATAATTTATACTTACATTTGAGAGCAAATTACCCAGAAATGAGTGTTCACCCACATGTACCTGTGCTTTACAGGGACTTTGATAAGAGCATTGGTTGGCATATTTCTGTGTGCTTACAATATGCATTTTAATAATGAGCAATTTCCTCAACCTGTTATTAGTCACTTTAATAACCTACAATTAATTAATCTGTAAAGCCAGTAAAAATATGAAACCTGTGTTCTCCTTGATAAAAACTTGAATTTTTTGCCTAGCACAACACGAATAAATTGGGTATTTATACCTTGATTGTTGCAAATGTTACAGCAAGGGGGGGTAAAGAATGAGAATTGGCTGAATGAAAAGCTGCAGATGACAGATCTTTGGTACACTCTGATCTCCAACATGCCAATATTTTAATAACAGCTCACTGTTCATATTACAGGCACATGGCATATGCTCATGCTGTGGCATCACACAGTTATCCTACCTTTATGGAAATCTGGTACAAGTCCAGCCAGTAAAATATGCCACACAGACAGAACTGATGTCCCATCACGTTTTCACACAGTCAGTTAACATATTCTATATCAAATAAAACCTTAACGGGAGATCATCATTCAATAACAGCTGTAAAAGCAGTCAGACCTAGCTCTCTGCTCCAGCTGCTCCTCCAAAGCTTGTAGTCTCTTTTCTCTGTCCCTTAGCTCTCTGGCAAAGCTGAAGTCATCCTCCTCCTGCTTCTTCTTGGCTGCACTTCGCCACTGGCACAACACACATACATCATCACTGTACAGGTTTTTTTTCTTACCGTCAAAGGATCACATGCAACACCTTACAAACCATTTAAATTAGCTACTGCTATTCACACACATTTGTTTTTTAGTCTCTCTCTCATATGTCATACTACCTCTTGCTCCTGCTCCAGGTGCTGTTTCAGTTCCTCAAAACGCTCCCTCTTCTTAGCCTCCTCAGCCAGACGTTGCGACACCTGGCGCCCTACAGGAAGCAAGCGAGATAACAGTGAGCTGTTTACTCCTCTACACACAAAAAAGTACACAGCATTCTTGCCTGCCTCTCGCACACACTTAAAACATCATCACCATCTGCCCCATATAAACAAACTCAAATATACCAATGCCAAGACATGAAAAGAGCAACAGGCCAGACATTCCCCCACCTACCCAGCCACCCTCCCCACACTCCCTAACTGCCACACACTATCTCAAGTAATAAATGATGTGAGGAGTTTGCTAAACTGTGGAAGTGATGATTAGATTTTGCAACCCATGGTTCTGGAAAGTATTCAAAGCCCTTCTCACTGCTATTGTCCCCATGTATCTCTCCTGCTCTCCTGAAGGGTGTGAACAGAGCTGAAGAAAGCTCTCGTAGTCAGCAATCAACAAGCAAGTGCAGCTTATTCTTAGAGCTAAGAAATTTGTTAAAGGTACACCTGTCTGGATAGGGATGTGCATGTACATCAAGGTATATAAAATTCTACTTACAGTATGTCTGTGTGAGTGTGTGTGTGTGTGTGTGTGTAAGTGTAATACTGACCGCGGATGCTCTCCAGGGTTTTGGCTGCTGACACTCTGACCTGATTGATCAGCTCCTGGCGTGCCTGCTCTGCTCTCAGGGCCTAACAATAGACAGAAAAAAAATCATCATTAACAAAGATCTATGCCCCTGCCCTGTTGCTCACCTCTCCTCCCCCACCTCAGTCAACGGCTCACACAATACGAGCCATACAAACCAGGTTGTTACACTAAATCAAGTACAGGCTCTAGACATCAGCCACATCATTTTAATGACTTGCTGCTGAAATTCTCTGTACTTGAAGAGTGGTGCCACATTGAAGGATTATATAATGTAACAAAGAAAAGAAAAAGAAAAAACCTTGTCTCACTTTGACTTACGAGACAGTACCTGTAATAACACACTGTATAAAAAGATGGACACATTCTCCAGGCTAAAAAGTGAAGAAGAAATTTTTGTAAAAGAAGATATCTGGATATAAATTTGCAGAATCTGAGGACAAAAGTTTAGGTAGTGGATGTTTTATGCTTTTAGGCTGAATACTACTGACAAATCATGGCACGAAGGTAAACAGTCTGTAAAGAAGAATATGGAATTGTATTTTCCTAAATGCAATCTCAAAACCATCAGCTATTGTCTGATGATGACTAGGCTTTTAAACAGATTCTTTTTAATATCTGCATTCATTTGCACCCTGGAAGTCCTAAAATATCAGCCACGGTCCCCAGAGATAAAGTCAGTGAAGATTACTAAAGTTAACTAAAATCAAACTAAAAAGATCTCAGGAAAGAAATTAAAGAGGAAAAAATATTTTGTGTGCTTACAAAACTAATTAAAACACAAAAAATAAACAAGAAATGTCCATAGGTTTAGTTGTTGTCAATTTTATCAAAATTGTTAACACAACCTGCCTGTGGTGGTTTTGATGTGTGTTTATTAAGCTGAGCTGACTGCGAGTCAATTGCCTCCACAAAGTTTTGTATTTGTATTCTGATCTTCCTAAGTAACCAGCCACAGGGGCCCACAAACCAGTGTACTCCTAGTGCCGGTCCCAAGCCCAGGTAAATGGTGAGGGTTGCGTCAGGAAGGGCATCTGGCATAAAAACTTTGCCAAATCAAATATGTGGATTCATAAATGATCCGCTGTGGCGACCCCTAACGGGAGCAGCTGAAAGAAGAAGATGATTCTGATCTTCCTAAGTCTTACGCTGACAATTAATCTTCATATTATAATAATTAAAAATGCTAAAATTAGAGCTGAAATTAATAGACCAAATCCTAAACTTGAGTCCACACACCAATGGATGACAACCACGGTGGTTATGTCCAGCTTTTACATGCAGCCCATTTTAATAGTTTATCTTGCTGCAGTTCTATTCTCACTACCTCAAGTCCAGGTTGCATAGCTTACTAAAGGTCATCAAATATAACTGACGTGGTGCAATTACAAAATCTCAGACTCAAAAAAAAGAGATAAGGAAAAATACAACACAGACATCTAAAATGCTAGTGGATGAGAATAGATGTGTGACATTACTTGTTCCTCCCTGCTGATAGCACTGTGCTTTGCAATCCTCTCCATGCGTCCACGATACACTGCACAGTCTCTCTCAATCTCCTCCACCTCCTGGAGAGAGAAGGTGACAGCGATGCGGGGTACTGGCAGCTCCGACCAGCAGATGTAGTGCTGTGAACATTAAGTTGACAGAAACTTAATACTATAAAAGAGGCAATTTTTTTCCAAATATCAATTTGTATGACGCATTTGGTGGATTTTGACATATTTCATAACCTCAGTTTCTGTCATGAAAATATGTGCTACCAGCTGTCTGAAAATGTAACTCATTTTTACTCGTAGCAAAAACAAACTAGGAATGAATTTAGGAGAATCTGGAAGAGAGATGCAAGCCACATTGGATATGGGAATAAATCAGAAGCTATGTGTTGATGTATGGCAGGAGTGGAGTTGCAGCTATTTCAAATCAAGGTATCTATTAGATCACTCCATTTAAAGAACACAAAATCTGTTATTTAGTTTTGTATAAATGAAGAAATTACAATGCAGACACTGCAACTGGCCTTGCTCCAGAAGTTTATGATCTTATCACATATGCATGGGATTATTTTGCAATCAAATTTTCAGAAACTGTATGACTTACTGCCAAAATATGAAAAACTAAAATGGAAATCAGAAGATCCCCAGGCTTCTAACCGTAGAAATGAATAATTAGATTAAGAAGCAAGACACTTGATAAATCATGGAAACTTTTTATTAAAAACATGCATCTAAAGCACACTAAATGTGCCTCTTCTTCGCATTTGATTGTTTTATGCAATTATGTTTTATAGTGTTACAGTATAAAAATTTAAACGGTTCATAAAATATTTTTGCACTTTTGTTTAAATGTGTTTATTAAGCTTTACTTTGTTCTGTCTTTTTTGGCTATATTAGTTGTGTTTATTTCCCATATTTATATGTGGTTGTTTTGCATAAAAAGCCAATATAGTTTGAAAAAGAAAAAACAAAACTAGCTCTGAGCATTGTATGAAGTATTTCATTCAGGAGATAACGTTAATTAAGCATTTCTTAATAAAAGACTATCAGGAGCCACATCAAACAGCCATTGGCCATCACTTCAATTGTGTTTCTAATCCAAAATTTTTTCTTAGGTATTGATAACCATCCTGCAAATATGAAAGACCAGTGCATCAGTGGATAATAACATGCAGAGTGAAAGTTACAGAATGCCAATTAGTCAGAAGCGAAGGGCCTGTGGTTTAAGTCATGCAGGTCAGGTTGTAAAAATATTATGTGCTGGTGAATCAGCAGGCATGGAAAGGAAAACTAAAAAATTCATTTTCATAAAAACTTCATCACTTCAGAGAATCATTATTTCTTTTTCCTGGTCTGCTAAGGGATCCATTTATATACTAACATAAAACTTCCATATACAGCTTTATAGATGTTGCCAGAAGTGCTGGGAATCAAGGGTAAGTCATGATTACAATGGTAATATTTCATGTACAATACCAGTGCCATTAGCATTTTACATTTGCATTTGGATTATACAAAGTCCAAGAATAACATCTATATATCAAGCAATAATCTGATTAATCAACTGAAATAAAAGTTATATTTATATATACACTATATAGAAAAAAGTCTTGAGTCACCTGCACACTACACCTATATGTTTCTGTCATATGTTTATATGTTGCACCGGGTCCTGGAGAAATGCTATTTCATTTCACTATGTTCTGCGTCAGCTATATGTGGTTGAAATGACAATAAAGCTTTTGAATCTTGATTCTAGAAGCTTTTATGACATCCCATTATAAAACCTGACACAATAAAAATGGAGTCAGGCTCTCATTTGCAGCTCTAGCAGCTTCCACTCTTCTGGCAAGGCTTTCTATAAGATTTTAGAGTATATCTGTGTGAAATTTTGCTCATTCATCCAGAAAAGCACTTCTGAGGTCAGACACTGATATTGGATAAAAGGGTCTGGCTCACAATCTTCATTCTAGTTCATCCCAAAGGTGTTCCATGTGGTTGAGGTCAGGACTCTGTGGGGGGCAGTCAAGTTCTTCGACACCAAACTCATCTAACCATGTCTTTATGGACCTTGCTTTGTCCACCGGGGCATAGTCATACTAGAACAAAAAAGGCCCTTCCCTAAACGGTTCCCACAAAACTGGAAGAACAGAATTTTCCAAAATGTCAGTCTGTCTAGTAAGCTAGTAAGCATCAAGATTTCCCTTCACAACTAGGGGGGTCAGGCCAACTCCAGAAAAAAAAAACTCCATACCATTAGTCAGACAGGTAACGTTGTCCTGGAATTTGCCAAACTGAGACTCATTCATCAGACTGCTCGACAGAGAAATGTAATGCATCACTTCAGAGAACACATTTCCACTGCTCCAGAGTCCAGTGGTGGTGTGGTTTACACCACTCAATCCAGCACTTGGCATTGTGCTTGGTGAAGCAGCTGCTCGGCCATGGAAACCCATGGCATGAAGCTCCCGGTGCAGTTTGTGCTGATGCTAATTCCTAATGATGTTTGGAACTTTGCAGTTATTGATTCAGGAAAGCATTGGTGAATTTTACACATTATGTGCCTCAACACTCAGCAACCCCAGCCTGAAACTTCATGTGGTCTGCCACTTTGTGACTGAGTTGCTCGTGGTTCCTAACTGCTTCCACTTTGCAATAATACCCCTTACGACTGTGGAACATCCATCAGGAACAAATTTTGAAAAATGACTTGTAACAAGAGTGGTCTAATATCATGGTATCATGCTTAAATTCAGTAAGCTCTGTAGAAGGACCGTGTTTGTAAAGGCAGACCGCATGAAGTTTAGAAGTTTCATACACCAAATAATTCATCGAGTATTCAAGTTTACAGCAAAAGAAACCACAGTAAAGCATGCATTTCTCACATTTTAAAAAATTTAAGTTTTTTTTGAATTTTTATATTAAAAATTACAGTGAATTTATGAACAGTGCAAAAAGCAGCAGCACAATTTAGGGTAATCAGACAATCAGATATTTCATGATAGCTCTGTCACGAATTGCAACATGAGCATTTTAAAAAGCAGGAGTCAAAATAGACAGCTAAAATGTTAGCAATAAACAGTGACAAAACTGCCTGAGAACCACATGAAATACATCTCAATATTGATGACAGTATATTGATGACAGTATATTGGTAACATTTTACAGGAGACCATGTTCTCATCTGTTGCAGTATTGATTATTTTTCCCACAATAATGGGCAATATGGATTTTCAAATGAATAGAATTTATGTTGTGGCAAGTAGACATTGTGGGTTTTGTGGCTGCCTGAGCCCACTTCCAAGAAAAGATGATATATGTTAGGTAGTGTTTCTATACATACAATTCTGTACTGAATAAATTAAGAATACTATCTAGGATATATGTGCTGTAATTTTACACAGAATTCAGCACTTGCATCTACTGTACATAAATGCTCAATGTGCAAAACAAACCTGTGGGCAGCAGATTTTGAGGAGGTTGATGGTCTTTCCACAGACGTAAACATCATTGGCAATATGTCTCAAGAAGACTGGCACGCAATCTTCCACATCCTTTGAGATCAAAGTGTAGCCTTGGACCCAGAAGTGTTTGTCTGCAGAAATTCAAAAATGCCCATTATATCTTGTCCAACAATTTAGAGTAAGTACTTTTACTGGTCCATTATGCCTCTGATAACACTACATCACTCTCAGGACTGAAACAACTACAAAAGTAATACTGGTAGAGTAATACACAGCCAATGCGGGGGCTAAAACTTTTCCTTATTAGTATGACTTACTGGGCATGGCAAAACTTGGGCCGCTTGAATTAACACTTGGAAATTGTTAGCGCTTAGCTCAGTGATCCTAAGCAAAAAGTATAAGAGAACATGAATGCACCAAGCTTCCAGAGCTCTTTACAGAAACCCTGCGGCTTGCCAAGAAAGCTTAGCTGCTGATTGCTTCCTTGGCCGACAGAGTTCGAGGAGAACAATGACATTTGTGTGTCCTCCAAAAAGCAGGAGTGAGAAGCGCAGAGGTTCACTGCAGGAGTTGATGAGGTGTAGCCGATGAGCAAATGAACCTGTTAGCCAGACAAAGCTGAGGTGACGAGTCTGACCTTGAATAGGGTGTTGCATGACATACAATATTTGGACAGGCTATAATGATTCGTATAACAGTCTATTTATGGAGTATTGTCACAATGAAAAACTGACAGTGTGTGCAATAACCTATCATGAAGATCAGTATTCGCTTATAGACAATTCTCCAATACAAGGCTGCAACTAAGTGTTTAGTGCGCTAATTAATCAGTCTGTCTTTAAAATATTAGAAAAAAACTGAAACACAGGGAGTGTTTTTAAATAAATTTTGTTCGACTAACAATTCAAAACCTAGAGATACACTGCAGGTACATCTCAAAAAATTAGAATATCATGAAAAAGTTAAATATTTTTGGTCACTAATTTCAGAAAGTGAAACCCATATATTATATAGATTCATTACACATAGAGTGAAATATTTCAAGCCTTTATTTCTTAAAATTGTGATAATTACGGGTTAATGAAAACCCAAAATTCAGTGTCTCAGAAAATTAGAATATTGTGAAGAAGTTCAATATTGGAAAGTCATGGTGTCACACCCTAATCAGCTAATTACCTCAAAAAACCTGCAAAGGATTCCTGAGCCTTCAAATGGTTTCTCAGTCTGG
>VUQH01072248.1:6933-22536 GCA_015106775.1 Etroplus canarensis | reverse complement strand
CGCTGAAAGATAATAGGTTCCTGGTAGCTTCACGTTTGATTCTTCTCAAATCTTTGGCAGTTAATTTGTGTCTTTTTCTCTCAACACGTTTCTTGTGACCCTTTTGGGTATTTGCAGCAAAACATTTGATGGTTCTGTGGTCACATCTTAATATCTTGTCCATTTCAAGAGTGCCGCATCCCTCTGAAAGATGTTTCATAGTTTTTGACTTTATAAAGTCTGTTAGATTTACTTTCTGGCCCATTTTGCCAGAGAAAAAAGTTGCCTAATAATTGTTCACACCTGATGTAGGGTCTTGATCTCCTGAGACCACACCCTACACAAATGAACATCACTTCATATGTTTAAATCCAATAGGCATTCAAGTTTATACAGCTTGGAGTTGGAAAGTATGCATAAAAATGATGATTACAGTCAAAATACTCACTTGCCTAATAATTGTGCATGCAGTGTATTGATTTTAATGTAGTCAAATTTTGTCATTCATAAGTGAGAAAATCATGGCGCTGATGTACATCTTTGAGGCCTCTGCAGTTAAATTATTTGTAATGTCTAAAGTTTGCCAAACCTCTGTTCATAACTTTTTTCACTTGTGCCTTAAATGTAAGTTCCATTTTCTATAGTACTATCTGGATCGGGCTCTCTGTTTACAGGCTTTGAAAAACAAACAAACATGCACACAGTTTTATTGACATTGAGATGTAAACATGGATTTCTCAACCAGTTAGTTACCTTGACCATTGTAGCTGACAGTTCTTCTGCTGCCTGCGTCTTAGTTTTAGAAAGTAAATGTATAACTGTAGCATCAACATACACCTGACAAGTTACAATAGGTGGACAATTGTCAGGCAGTTCATTACAAACTGAACAATAGAGTTTCCAAAGTTGAACTTTGAGGTATTCCAAAGTTATTAGGAAGTATTTGAGAAGTTTTATTCACCAATGCTAAAAGATAGTGAGCATTTTTGCCTTTGAAATGCAGTGTAGTAATTATGGTCACTGACTCAGACAGGTTGAGTTTCATATGCAACAAACTTGAAGCAATTTTCACAAATTTACTGCAGCACTCCACTTTCTAGACATTACCTGACTGAGGTGCATATGAAAGTGCAACCATCTGTTTCAGTTGGCTCAGACAATAAATCTTTAACCTGCTAGCTCACGAGTACAAAGTCCATGGGATGTTCCATTGTCCTCATGTTGAAATAACATGGGTGACTTTCTTGTGAATTCACAAGAGCAAGTGGAAGTAATGTGTCTTGTGTCCATCAAGCCCTTCAGAGTGTTTAGCAGTGGTTTTGAGCAGTTGAAACTGCGTAAAAAAGTTTTTAAAATTATATTCTGGGTTTATTTAATGTTTATATCACATGGAATCTTGTTCATATGAAGGCAGCTTGCTTAGCTTACAGAAATGACTGCATATTGCTGGCACAAAAATCTACCACTCAGCCCTGTCAGCTTATACCTACATTGTTGAATGGAGGCAATCTTAACTCTCACAGGTCATCTGCTCTACTTGAAGCAGACAGTTTGATAATGAAAATGCTCTTTTTGCTTCATACAACCTACTATTTTCTGTATAAGATTTCTAGTAGAAGAAAAACTCTTTTAGTCTCAAGTGCGAATATATGCCATGCCTGAGACACAGTATTGCCAAAATTGACGTATATGCTCCGCACAAGTCTGACTGGATAAACACACAAAAACTAGAACTACAAAAATAATATTTGACTTGTAGGATAATGCAGGTAAAGGGTGTGAGAGTGAAAATGAGCTTGAACATGTTTTTCTGAAAGAGGGTGTAGAAAAGTGAGAAGTAGAGGAGCAAGGCGTAGGCAGAGCTGAAGTGCTCAGCTGGGTTGTATATAATGGGGAGAGGGCATGGGGTAGAACGCAGGCATGGGTCACATTAAAAGTGAGTTCAGTGAGAGGGCTCTGCTAATGCTACCTAATCCTGACAAGCCTGGATCACACAACATACATACTTATATACACAAACTTGTTCCCTACTGGCACCTATTTATGACATTTATGATTGTTGGCCAGTGGTGTATGTGAGCGTGTGAGAGGTATGTGTGGGTGATGTCACAGGCAGACTGAGAAGCTGAATTCATCTTGGACCACCAAACATCTGACATGGAAAGTTGCATGCCATGGCACACTAGCAATCTTTTTTCCATGTTCACCTCCCCTGGCTGATACTGATATGCCACAGTGTCTGGTTAGTTAGTTATCAGGTGCTACTGTTTTACTCTTCACATGTGGTTGCACTGATATACGATATTTTTATAGCTGTTATGTGTTTAGATTTAAGTTTGTGATCCCTTTTTTCTTCTGCAAGGGGTTCTGATGTGGGGGGGTGGTAAGAGATATTTTGACTCACTGAGTGAGTCAATTCAAATATGATAAAACTCTAATTGATTTGTATAGAGACAGATATGTAACATGAACCATGCCACAGGCCACAGTATTTATAGCCTAAGCTAATTTGCCTTGCCCATTCCTAGATGGGCATTTGAGTGGTGATAATGCCCACTTCCACAGGAATGCATATGGGGTACTGACTATTTTACTGAGTATGAAAATGATATGAATCATATGCTATAGCTTTCATAGTTCCCAGATCTCAACCCAGTTAAATATTTATGGGGATTATGCACCAATCTGTTAGACAGTGCTGTCTATCAGCCTATTCGTGTCATGGTACATAGGTTGGGTCATGTTTTGCGTTCGGATTTCTTAGGTAATATATTCTAGTTTCAGTTTCTAGTTTATTATTTTGAGTATTCTTCCTCTCTCTGTCTCATCCTCCTTTGTCTTCTACCTCTGTCACCGTGTCACATGCTTTTGCATTTCCATGTTCTAGTTATGGTTATTGTGTCCTGTTTAACTTTGAAGGTTTGTTATATGCTGTGTCCTGCCGTGTTAGTTTTGCTTCCTGCCTGTCATTCCCTGTTTGCTTTCAGCTGTTGTTTATAGTTCACCTGTGTCTTACTCCGCACCTTTGTGTCATGCACATGTGTATATCTAGTCTGGTCCTTCCCCTTAGTCTTGGTCTCATTTTTTTTTACCCATGTGTGTGCTCCCTGTCTATATTTGAACATTCTTAGAGTTAGTTTTGTTTCTTATGGACTTGGTGCTTTGAATATTCAACAGCATAATAAAAGTGTGTTTGTTTGTTTGTTTGTTTGTTATTTTTGTTTGTTTTTGCATGTCTTACAGCAAACTGAATAATCAGTACAGCAAACTGCAGTTGTCTTGGCAACACATTGTTGCCCAACACCTTATAAAGACACAGTATGTTGTTTTTTCCTTTAATATGTCTATATGCTAACTTTACAAGCAACAAAGCCCTTAATTTTTCATATAAATTATAAAACATTATCTGAACACCTTATACAGTTAAGACATTTCTTTTAAAATGTATTTACAGTATATTTAGCATTGTTTGCCATCTCGATGCTAAAATGACGGACATTAGGAAAGAATGTAATTATGAGAGAACTTTCTAGTGTGAAAGAATGGCTTCTTTGCAGCACACTCATCCTGATCCTTAGTCCAAGCAGTACTAACCTGGTTAAACAAAGGTTATAGGACAACAATGTGTCAAAAGACAACAACATTCCAGAGGGGCCAAGTGGGTCTCTGAGGAAATCAGTCAGTCACATTCCTGTCTGTGATCAATCAGCCTCTGGCCCAAACAACCTGAGATTAACTTCAGCCACAGTGGAAACTACCTGCCCTTCCCATAGAAAACAGCCTCCAACATCACACAATTTATTGAAGTTTCTCTTGTTGTGATGAACAAATATAAAATATGGAAATAGAATGGGTGTGTGTAAGTGTGTCTGAGTATTTACAACCACCGTGTGATTTACTGCAGTTTCCACTGTTAGGATGACAAAATAATTATACAGAAGCTGACTATAGTGTGTTTGTGTGTGTGTGTGTGTGTGTGTGTGCTCATGCATAATTATTCTTTAACTGAATAGGAGAAGAGTACGTAGTGAAGCTGGATCCACATCGTAACGAAAGGTTGTTTCAATTTATTCTGAAAGAAACGCTCATTTCTCTACCAAAGGGAGAGTGTGGGCGAAAGAAGGAGGGAAGGCTTTGGCACAATGAACACAAAAGTATGGAAGAGCACTCCAACCTGCCGTGCTTAACTCACTGCCTCAGCTTAGTGACAATGTGGTGGAATCATTACCTCAGGTCTCTCAGGTACTCAGAGCGAGATGGGACATGAACTCTGTTGGACTCCATGAATGGAGACACTGCAGTGAGTTAATAGAGGAGCAGAGGGTTCACAGTTGATTAATAAATTTAGCTAAGGTACAAGTTTTACAGAACAAAGAAAAAAGTCATTTTCGGTATTCATATTTTATTAGGAGAGAGTGAAAATGGCATAAGTTTTCAAGTAAAAAAACACTAAAATTCTGGCACTTCATTTGGAATGTTTCTTGTAGCAATATTCTCCCTTTAATTCTTGATTGCTGCCTACTATTGAATTGCATTGAAGAAACATTTTTTTCTCACAAAATGACTGTAAAAATAGGAATCAAGCCAGAGAATTGTGATCTATTCTTTTGTCAAGTGCAAAAAGCCCCTGTTTTCATAATGTCCCCATCCTGCCACTGTACCTCCCTCTAGCTCACTGTCGGTCTGCAGAGTTCTGGCCGGCATGTAATTGTCTAAGTGCTTTTGGATGGCAGTGGGCTATTTGGTCATTTAGGGGCCTATTAAGTCATTAGGGCTACACAGGGACTGCCGTCTGCCTGCCGACAGGAACAGATGATCAGACTGATATGTGTTGCCTTGCAGTTTTCCACATATTTGCACAGGTAATTATAGCTTAGATGAGAAACACCCTCAGACGTCATGCTTAAAGAGGGAATACACGTCACCAGCACACTTTAAAGACAATCTTCTTCTCCACTACTCCTCCTCCTCCTTTCCCACCTCTTTTTCCACTTTGTGTATGCATTTTGATTTGTGTGTGCAGATGAGCAATAGGTTAGCAGTGGGACAGCCAGAGCCTCAGAGAGGAAGATAGGGAGTGAAGAAGAAGGGAACAGAGATCCAAACGGAGTGAGGAGGTCAGAGGAAATGAGACCATAGTGTAGACAGTCAGCCTCTGCGGCCAAGACAGTTCTTTTAAACCTAAACTTACACAGTGAATGTAAATATTTGGAAATGGGTATGGTTGGATGTCACTTAATTCCTCCCTTTATAGATGTCCTGTTTAGGCAAACACAGGCCAAGGAACACAAAGAAAAATATTATTCATGATTTGATATGACGCACGAGAATCTTATTTTGATTTCATTTCTGCAACCCTTGCCCAGCTTTTAGAGACATTCATTACCCTGGTTTCTCAATAATATATTCACTGCCTACCATAAATGCTCAACAAGTCACTGCCATGCATAGCCAAAAACCTCTGGATCGCCACAGAAAAAGGTATTCCCTATGGAAAGGCCCTATATTATTTTTACTATTTCACTGGTTTTAAATCCTCTTCAAAATTGCTGATTTGTGTCTGAAGGCCATATATTTTAGTAGGTTCAATCTGAATTGGAAAACCAAACACAAATCATATTTAATATCATATAAAGCAATAGTGACTTATGGGAAAGCACAGTGTGTGCAAGTCTAAACACTGTTAAAAGGAATGTCTTTTTCCCTGACATGAAGTTTTACTTTATGACCACTGTGTGTAAACTCAGTGGTTGCTATAGTGTATTTTTCATTATACAGTTGCAATCACATATTGGAAAATCTTAATTTCATCACATTGCACATTATTTTACTGTAAAGAAATATTATATTGTCGTGATATTTTGGCCATGTCTCCAGGCCTGAAAGTGCCCTACTGTGACCACAGCATGTGTGAGGCTGCAGCGTCAGCACAACAGAAAGCCTCAGGCTGATGTCTGCTCAAGCAGAGGAATGCCACAGGAGCTGCACTGATTGAAATAGACACATCAGACTGTCACTGCATATGTAAACAGGGCACCTCCTAATCGGGATGCAGACACCCTCTTACTGAGAGGGAACTGAATTCACTAACCAACTCTCCCATCTCCTATTAGTATTACCCAATCCTCTCTCCAGCACTGAGGTGACAGCACTAGAATAAACCATCAGTCACCTATCTTTCTCTCTGTTTGCACAGGTCATAGTAGTAAGTAGCTTGAGCTGATGGAAACTCAACATGGTCAGAGGTTGAACGAGGAACTCTTTCAGACTGGTTGCTGCTTGCCTGCCTGCTCAGCAGTGCCCAGGCTGACCTCAGCAGACTGCCAGTCTCCTTACCGCTCTGCTGCTTGTGGCTCCACTACCACCTCCCACCATGACCCATGACCCTTGCCCAGGAGAAAGGCGCCACCGATACGATGTAATTTCTCTTTGACATGGTCCAGTGGTCTTGGCTGCAAAGTGACCCAGGTAAAATAAATATGGGTGTTTATTTCGTTGGAGTGAGAGAGGCTCACAAGCTGGAGCCACTACCAAGTTTCCCAAAAGACACTGCACTAAATAATTTTTGTTCCATGTCCTAACCCCAAAAATGAATAGACTGCAGGTGAAAATGAGCCATTGGAGTTTGACATTGTTTATTAGCACAACACTAATTCCAATTATTATTATTACTCAGAACCATTATTATATGGCAGCAGTTAGATTTACTTGATAAGTCATCATTTTAATTAATTTATTCACCCTTGAGATAAAAGAAAACATACAAGGTGATACTGATTCCTAAAGCGATGATTGTGTAGCGTACACTCTCTGTGCTTTACCAAGCTTTCTCCAGCCTTTTCTAATCTGTGCTGAAGGCATCTGGTGCCGCCCAGCTGTCAGCCTACATTGGCCTTCAAAGAACTGGAGAAGAACCATGCATCGTGCATGCCTTTGTTTCTACATCCACTAAACTGTCTCTCACAGAGATATCCATACATCTCCAGAGAGAGAGGTCTCAGACAGCACTCTTGTTAAACCACAATTGTCTAAAGAGGGCCCTCCTATACTTTATATCTCTGCCCCACCCACACTACCAAAAACACCACCACTAAACATAAGATTATTCATTTAAAACACGCCCACTCCTCCAGTTCCAAAGAGGATGATATATTTGCTGTACCTTTTTGTGGCCAAAAACTGCTGCCTCTAAAGTCATGAGTCACAAACCCATGCCTCAAGACCACCCATCCCCTTAACAGTCTTAACTTCACTGTACTGGAAACACTAGGACCAGGCACCCACTAAGAAACCTGAAGTGTGACAGGTAATACATTTTCAGTAATCACATTTTTTAGAGTCTTTGTGTTAATTTAGAGGTATGGGATAACTTAAGAAAAATGTTACTTTTAATTGGGAGGAAAAAATATGTGGACTAGCAAGATTTAGAATCATTTCCATTTTAGTCTTCCTTTTGCTTGTGTTTCAAGGTTAAGGTTAGCAATGACAAGATGGAGATTAGTCTACATTCAGCTCCTCCACTGCCTTTATGCTGTTTCTAGCCTTTATTCAGTGTATCTCTGACTTTCTCTCTCTGGTGTTACACTTCTGTTTCTTCTGATTCCCACCCACGCATTTTCTGTTTGAATTTTAGTTTATCCATCCTTCTGACCTCATCGCTGTTATAGTCAAGCATAGAGGGATTCAATCAACCATAGTGTTCAGATTAAATCACAAATTATTATAATTGAGAATAATGGTTTCCATGTCACGTTCAGTTCAGCTCTGGACTGTTCTCATACAAGTCTGGAAGCAAAGGGGTTGGAAGTTTAGAAGTCAGTGTTGCTTGTGCATGGGTTGGGTGAATTTCAAACCATTCGTGATCAAATTTTGACCCAATTTTCATGTCACTGAAATCCCTTTCTGAATTTGAATACCTGTCTTGTAAAAAAATGACTTATTTCACTTTTTATCAGAAGAATACATTTTGAAGTTCTCTAGAAACATAAACACTGCTTTCTAAAACTGGACTTGTGCTGCTACTTTACCATGTTAGGATGTAATTTAACACAGTGTTGTTTTTAGGGGTAGTGACTGTCACACTAAATGTAGATCAACATTAAATAGAGTGACTAAAGACAGGAGACATGGATTTGTAAAGATAATAAGAAAAGGAGATCTGTATAGCACACAACAGACAAACACTGCAAAACATTTCCAAAGACATTAGAACTTATTCTGTTCATTTCTGATGAACATAGGGTGCCTTCCCTAGCTTATTTCTAGGGTTAGAAAAGTTCAGGCATGTGCAGGGCATGCAATGCGACTTTGACAGTGTAGTTAGGAGGTGCTGATGAAAGAGGAGAGGCTAGAAGCCCACTGCCTCTCAAATTAGCTCCAGGACCCTCCGTCCTGTCACATGGAGATTTAGGCCCTCACAGATTCTGTTGCATTACTTAGTGAATGTGCCTGTATGAACGTCTAAAGCATGCCTTCGTGTGTGGTGTGTAGTGTATGCAAAGCACATGTGTTTGCTTGTAAGTACTTCATGAATACACATACACATTTCTCCCTCTAAATGGTGTTAAAAGGTTGTATTAGGACATAAAATGTACCAGAGCATCTTACTCTTTCTGTTGAGGCGACCTCACACAGCTTAAAAAATGGTCTGCAGCCTCTATCTTAAGTGACTTCCAACTAATTCTTTAATTAGATGCATATTCCCATCTTTTTTCATGACACAATAAATGGTGTTTTGCTCATCAACTAATTAGCTCTCAAATTACAGTGAGAGCCCAATGCAGCAGACAGCCAGACAGACAGTCTGCATTAATAAAGAGAGTGCTCTCCACTCTTGCCACCTTCTTTAATCTGTCTTTGTGCAGTGTCTCACACCCTTTCTCCAGATTCAGCTGTTAAGTATGTTAGTTTAGTGAGGTTGAGTGGCATTCATAACCATAAAGCTGCCTACAGCATGCAGGTTTTAATCACTTCTTTCTCCTTATATTTTCTTCTCCCACTTTTTCTGTTTCTTTTCAGAGAAGGTGAAAAACACAAAATATGTGCATACGCTTGACTTTTATTGTGGATTATAAAGCTCAATTTTCTAGGTAGAAGGATAAAGGATACACAAACTTAGGGTTTGCTTATGCCCCCTCTAGGCCTGGCTTGTTCGTGCAATTTCACCAGCTATTCCAGCTGTGTACACACAGGGAATTAGAGGACTAAAAGCAAATAAAAGCACAGTCATTTCATCCTCCTACCTGAGAGAAGTTGAGTCCATTGAGGGGGTGACACTGCTCCTCCACGCGCTCCACTGCGCCTGTTGTCTTTCCCATCCGCTCAGCCTCTTGAGCCAAGAACAGGTCCAGCACTGGTGTCCCCCTGGACCTGACGTCCCATTCTGTGAGTGAATTTACCATCAGCATCACCCACACAGGCCTCTTCCTCTCCCAGTTCCCTGCAATAGCATTGAACAAGTAGTCAGCATACAGGCCTCGACCTCGCTGGTCAGCAGTCATCCAGTAAGGCATCATGTGTTTGACATAGTCTAGATGGCGTTTGAGTCGGCGGTACAAGTCTCGAGGTAGCAGAGTCTGCAGGTTTTCTCCGTGGGGGAGTAGCTGACAGCTGGTCAGTTTGGAGATGGTCAGTGGATCAGTCAGGTCCAGTTCAAAGAAAACATTATTGCTATCATGGAAGGCCTGCTTGGAGCTGTTGGGAATGAAGTCCCAGACTCGAGTGTAGGGCACATGGATGGTACCAAATAAGTAAGAAGGTGGGTGAGGAGATGCCCGCTTTATTCTCCAAAGGAAGGAGTTCATGTCACTTTGCTAAAGAAAACACAGAAAGAAGAAGAAGAGTGAAACAATCTTAAGAGTAAAATGACACAAAAATACCAAAGTCATCATGTTAGCATAGTTCAGCAAACTTTAAAACTAAAGCTGACACATTTAGCCTTTATTTTGGTTTACTGGCTCTTAGGCTCAGGTCAGCAAGTTAAAGATTGAAATACCATTTTAAAATGATGGCAGGGGAAGTATGAAGTCTAGTCAGCTTGGGGCTGTACTGGGAAGGCTTGCAGTCAGGGAGTTTATAGAGGGGCCTTCTGGACTGTAAACAGACCCCCGTGTATTGTTGAGGTGCATACCTCAGTTGCCAAAGCCTCTTTTGGCCTGGGAAGCATTTTCAGGACTGTGGTGCAAATATACTGCACTGGAGCTCATAAAGCCAGAACCTGAAAGAAACCTGCACTCAATTCTGACCTCACTGTGATACTTATATTTGTCACTTTTTTTTACATCAGATAGGGAGATGTGATGCTGACAGCTTTAAGTACAGCACTGTTTTTGCCTTCAATGGGTTGTATTATGGCCTTTGACAATTGTAGTTATCTTTATAGAAAATAATGTCACACTGGGAATTAAATAATCACACTAATTCCAAATAAGTACAAGGCTCTATTTTATTTCAAATATGTTTCTTATTAGGAGCTCTGTAAATGTGCTGCGCATGTGCTTTGATTCTGATGTTGGCATTATTCAAATATGAAAAAATAGCTTTTATAAACAATATCAAACTTCTGGCTTCTGAGACACAGTGCAATCAGGCATTTGAGGGATGAAACCCATTACTGTAAAATAAAGTTATTCTTAGAAAATGTTTACTTCTAAAATTTAATCAAGATTTCTTTCAGCTGTGCTCCAGTGCACACTGCCAGTGCTGCCTTTGTCACTGAAACTTTTCAAATAGCAGCCAAAGTCGAGTGAAGTCGTCTTGTGGGATGTTTTTTAAATCATAATTAATTGTAAAGAGAAAAAGGTAATTTCTGGCAAATTACATCAAACTGCCATATTTAATTTCGGCGCAACATTGGGCTTTTTTGCAGATACAGTGCGTTTTTTTCTACAGTTTCACTTCGGACACTCCACTCTGCAGGTTTGGATGGGATCAGATTTATTAGTGCATTCTCTATCAGATTTTTGAAGGGCGAAAACTGATGCAGCATCTTTGTATTTTGCCCACAGCTAAGGATGAAATGTGCATTTAGGCCTACCTATGCATAAACAAAGACTTTCAGACGTGGAAAGTGTGGCCGTGTGCGCCTAAGTCCTGACGAGAGAACCTCTCTGCTCAGGCAGCTTTGACTTTTCTGGCGAGCCTTGACGCACGGGGTTCCTTTTTTTATGGAGGTAATTACTCTTAACAGAAAACAGAAACCACTGTACTGACGCATTAGAAATCACACGCAGCGAGCCTTCAGTGATATCTGACAACAGCTCTATTATCCGCACATACTGTAGCACATGGCCTCATACTACAAACGACTCCTCAAAAAGCAACTTGCACACTTAGGTGCGCAATCGCTAAGTGTCACCGCTCTTAAATAAAAAATCCTGGGCTCAGATTCTACAGTTTTCATGTGTTGCATTTTTCTCCCAACAGGAAAGCGTGTAGGGGTATGATTGCCACTGCTACTGCCCCTCCTTTACGTCGAGAATCCACGGAGTGGAAGGCAGACCGGACAGGCGCGTTAACTGTCTGGGCTGCACTGCTGCGCTTCCTCACTGTCTGGGAGTTCAAGTCGCATCCATACTTTTACCAATACGGTGTTTAAATAAGCCGTGCGCAGCGCTGAAAGCCTATCACTTTGGAACGGTCAGTGAAACTTTCCAAATGAAGTAAGTCACCCGTGGATGTTCCCACTCGCGTTTGTCACATAAACAGCCATAAAGTTGACAAACGGGAACAGTTTCTCTTGGCAGTCTCCTTCATTTTAAGTTCCCAATCCATAACTACACTTATAAGGTTTTATGCTTCCTGTTAGGCACTTCTGATGTACCTGAACCTGAATATAACGCACAGTTGCTCTCACGAACCCGATTACCTTAATGACCAGTGGTAGTAGTAGTAGTAGTGTGGATGTAATTGACATAAATTATAACTTCTTAATTTTTCGGTTTCAACAACTGCATATGGCAGAAATATAGCCCAGTGTTTTTCTAGGCTTTATTTACCATCCCTTCTTCACATAGTCTCTCTCTCTCCAAAATTACCAGCTGTTTATAGTTTCACATATTCTTCAAAAAGTCACCAAAGAGAAAAGGCAGTGAAACAGGCAGTTTAACATCATTTGGCAGCAAGTGTCTCAAAACTGTGACGGCACCACTCACTGCTCTGGGCTAAATAATAAACTTGCCAGGGTCAAATTTGAGCTTAGAGTAGTAGTAGTAGTAGCAGTAGTAGTATAAAATGGGGAGTCCCACTCAGGAAAAGTGTCCCAACACAACTCACCGACTTTGGAGTGTCGCACTGTCTCGGTCTGCCCTGTCGGTCTGCGCCCCAGGGTGCCACAGAGTGCAGCAGAGTGCCCAGGAAGACCCAGCTGATTCCCGGCAGAAAAACCATCGTGTGGAGATGTCAGGACTATTGTAGCAGAGGACTTTGCAACTGTTTCCCACCCTGTCTTCTTGTCTTATTGCTCCCCTTTTTCCCTCCTTTGAAGTATTAAAGTCACCGGTGGCCTCTGGGCTCACATGTGCATGTCGGCTGGAGGACCATTCCTCCTCTTCGCCATTCCCGACGCACTCCACTTTAGAGTCTGTTTCTGTCTGAAACTTTCCTCCGCTCCCTCCAG
Organism: Etroplus canarensis; assembly: GCA_015106775.1. Classification (NCBI taxonomy): domain Eukaryota; kingdom Metazoa; phylum Chordata; class Actinopteri; order Cichliformes; family Cichlidae; genus Etroplus; species Etroplus canarensis. The sequence continues at coordinate 9,941 of VUQH01072248.1, read as the reverse complement.
CCCGGTGCAGTCCTGAAGCAGGAGCTATAACCACTTTGGAGAGTTTGCGCTCCCACAACTTGGAGCGTCTTGACTGGGGAAGAGGGAGGTGGGACGGTCTGAGTTGAGTACCCCACCCCACCCAAATACGCACAGCGCGCACACACAACCCAGCTTCTTTTAAGAGGAGGGAGCGCAGGTTCAGAAAGGGATGACAGGTTTGCGTGACTAAAACTGCCCAAGGCGGGCAGACGCCAGTAACGGTGCAGAGGGGAGTTCATCTTCTTGCCTATAAAGTTTGTTTTATTTACATGATAGGTGGGTGTCACATTTCAATCTCCCTGCTATCTTAATGAAATCAAACTCACTATACAACCAGTTTGTTTCACCTGACCTTGATGAGCTTCATGGTGTGATTTAATGGTTTTTTTTTTTACTTCAGAGGTATTATTGTAATTATTTAAGTCTTGCAGCTTCAAGATGTTCAAACTCATTACATTCCTTATTAATGGTAGTCTAGATCTTCAGTGTCTGTATGTTGATTGTATTTTCTTGTATAGAATTCACCTCTTTACATAGCACAGCCATATAATATGATTGGGTATGCCTCATTGGTATGAGGAAAGTTGTCGCTACTAACTGGAGGGCAGGTGGTAATAACAGCAGCCCAAAAGTTTGTTTTGCTTGGTTTTCAGCAGAGTCATTTCAAAGATGTAAATGAACAATATTTCAAATGCTGTCATGTGCTTCCTCCTGAGTGGGATTACATTAATCTCTGTCCTTCTCTGTTTGACACGGCTGCAGCAATAGGCTGCATTTGAAGTGTATGGATAATCGCAGACATTATATGCATGATTAATGGTCACAAATAAACAGATCCAAGTAAAGACAACTGTAAGAAGTCTTTTATTTATCTTCATTCAAGCGCTCTTCTTAAGATGTAGTCATGATGTGGAGCGGTCAATCTGAAATCAACGCTCGTGTTGATAGATAGTGGCCCCTCTGTGCAGGCACCAATGTCAACGCTTCACTACTCTACTGTGACCTCAGTTATTGTCCAAGTGGCAGACAGCGTGACAGAGTCAAGTAGTGGAAATTTATCATGGGGACCCCTCAAACAAATGGCACCGGGCCCCTCCCGGCAGGCCTGGCAGACAGACCTCAGACAAGCAACTCTTTGTCCTCAGCCATGTTCTCCCCTCCTCTCCACTACTCTTCTCACCACTTCATGTTCACTTCTATTACTGGGCAGCTCGGTCCCTCTACACCCTTATTGTATTTCCCATTCAGATGATGCAGATTGGGCATTTGTGTTGAGTGTCTTTGATCAACTTGTCTTTTAACAATGTTTCATGTTGTAAAATTGTGACACTTATGCCCTTTAACTCTTGACTCTGAGTACTTTTACTGGGAGCCATTTATCAAGGTTGGAGTGTCTGAAAGGCAAACAAATTTACTTGCTTTTGTGTTATGCATTCGCACAATGGTTTACTTGAATGGTGCCTTAGATATTTTCAAATACTCAAATCAGAAGGAATAACAAAATTGAATCACATTGATTAAATCTAATCACTACATCCTTGCTGCTCTGTTTCTCCCTTTTGTGGCTCTTGCTCTGAGACAGGTGTGGAATTTCAGTTAACGGTTTCATCTGGTTTAATGTGGCCACCTGTGGACCCAGGTACTTGCTTTAACCACGCCTTGTAGAAGGCTTCTCTTTGAAGGAGCTTTCCACATTCTTGGCCGGTTAGAAGAGGGCTTATGAGCGGCTGGCTGCAGGAGATTCCTGGACTGGGGCCAGCACTTACAGCATGGTGCACATATAGCTGGGGACGAAAGAAGACTTTAAAGTTAATGTTCTGCTAGCAGATCGCAGCAATGCTCACTTATAGAGTGCACATCTGGGGAGGTGTTAGAGAGAGAAGGAAGCAGGAGAGGGAGAGGAAGAGAGCCCAATTCACTGCAAAAGTATTTTTGAAATGTTAAACAAATCTGCAGCTGAACCCTGCCAATAAGCCTATCAGCACTTTTATTGGCTTTGCATATTTTTCTTTAATATGTCAATTATATACAGAGGAGAGCAGACAAAGAGGGAGGGAGTAAAAATGAAAGTGAAGACACCTTGTTTTGTCCATAGCCCTATAGCTCTAAAGATCCAGTGTGTACTTGTCCTTGTGGTTCCATAGCTCTCATCTGACTGATATTGTGCAGAAGTCCTGCAGCAAAACCACAGTTTTATCTCAGTGTCTTTGCCTCAGCTTCATTATCAGAATCAGAATCCGAATACTTTATTAATCCATGGGGGGAAAATTTCTTACCTTACTTAGTATGTAGTATGTAATGCTAGAAGTATTAGTTCTTTTAGTAATATCGCCAGTGCTCCAACACCACATGAAAAGGATACCTTTATATAAACGTCCATATAAATCCACAGAACTTTGAACTGTACAGAGAAGTGTAACTGAGGCTTGAAATGCATGTAAACTGTTTTGTTTATTATGTACACAGGGACCCCTAGTGGCGTGAAGAAGAATTAAGCTTATTCATCATCCTTTATTTAACCAGTTAAAAGCCTCATTGAGATTAAAAATCTCTTTTCCAAGAGTGACCTGGCCAAGAAGGCAGCTTATGCACAGTGTGGACAGTGGTAAGAAGAACATGCCGGGATGGATAACCAGAGGGCTGAAATTTTGAGCTTCAAAGAAGCTTTGAGTATGAATAGAATAGAATAGAATAGAATAGAACTTTATTGATCTCACAGTGGAGAAATTCACTAGTTACAACCGCCTAAAGTAACACACAGTGAGGTGCAAGAAGTTCACACTTTAGTATAAATAAAAGTCAAAAATAAGGGCAAAATATAAGCATCTTATGTACAGGGAATAAGCATCTTATATACAGGGATAAGCCTCTTATATACAGGGAAGTTATGGGTAGTGTAGATAGACATGTAATACCACTGTTACAGAGCAGAGTTAAACAGTCTGACAGCAGTGGGGATGAAGGACCTGCGGTAGCGCTCCTTTTTG
>VUQH01072244.1:0-10758 GCA_015106775.1 Etroplus canarensis | reverse complement strand
AACATCTTCAATGCTGCCGCCTCCAGCTCTGCCTCCTGTCTTTTTGTCAGTGCCACCGTCTCCAAACCATACATCATAGCAGGTCTCACTACCGTCTTGGAAACCTTCCCTTTCACTCTTGCTGCTATCCTTCTGTCACAAAGCACCCCTGACACTCATCTCCACCCACTCCACCCTGCCTGAACTCTCTTCATCTCTCTTGTGCTCTGTCCGTTGCTTTGGATGGTTGATCCCAAGTATTTAAACTCATCCACCTTTGCCACCTCTACCCCTTGCATCTTCACTGTTCCACCTGCCTCCCTCTCATTCACACACATGTACTCTGTCTTGTTTCTACTGACTTTCATTCCTCTTCTCTCCAGTGCATACCTCCACCTCTCTAGGATGTCTTCCACCTCCTCTCTACTCTCACTACAGATCACAATGTCATCTGCAAACATCATTGTCCACGGAGACTCCTGCCTGACCTCATCTGTCAATCTGTCCATCACCATTGTAAACAAGAAGGGGCTCAGAGCTGATCTCTGATGTAATCCCACCCCTACCTTGAACCCATCTGTCAATCCTACTGCACACCTCACTACTGTCTCACCGTCCTCATACATGTCCTGCACCACCTTCACATACTTCTCTGCCACTCCTGACTTCCTCATACAATTCCACAGTTCCTCTCTTGGCACCCTATCATATGCTTTCTCAAGATCCACAAAGAGATTCTATGTAATCCTGTGAAAAGCTAAATACACGCCTGAATATAACAGCTTGTAGAGCAACCTTTAGCAACAATAACTTTGAAGTAGTAATTTTATGTATGACTTAATCAGTCTCTCACATTGTTGTGGAGGAATTCTGGCCCACTCTTCTTGACAATGTTGCCAGTTCATTGAGGTTTGCAGGCACAGCTCTCTTAAGGTCCTGCCACAACATTTTAGTTGAGTTGAGGTTTGGACTTCCAAATCACCACCCCTCCACTATGAAGCTTGACAGTTTTATGAAGTGTTTGTGCTGATATGCTGTGCTTGGTTTTCACCAAAAGTGGCACTGTGCATTAAGACTCCGCTATCTCCACTATCGTTTTATCTGTCCAAAGGACATTGCTCCAGAAGTCTTGCAGTTCATTCTGATGCAACTTTGCAAGCCTAAGCTGTGCTGTCGTGATCTTTTTAGAGAGAAGAGGCTTTCTTCTGGCAACCCTTCCAAACAAACCGTACTTTTGTTCAGTCTTTTTCTGATTGTATTATCATGATATTTATCATTTAACATGTTAACTGAGGCCCGCAAAGTCGAAGATGTAGCTCTTGTGTTTTTTGGGGGGTTTTTTCTGCAATATCTGAGCATTATAGAGTTTGACTTTAGAATGAATTTGCTTGGACATCCACTCCTGGGAAGATCATGGCACTGTGTAGAAAGCTGAATGCTTCAGACTAGCAAACTGCCAAAAAGTCTGGTTTTATAGAGGTGCTCATATCGACTGATAATTAATCAAATGGAGCAATTAGGAGCAGCAGGCCGGTACTTACCCTTTTAATTCCTACAGATGATGTAAGGGTGTACTTAGTTTTTTACAGACTGCACAGACTCCTGTGAAAACTTCTTTTTCACAGGACTGCAACTTATGTAAATAGAAGCATTACCTGCAACACAGTAGTTCCTGGCTCCACCATAACAGGCTTCCCATCCACAAACACCTCGAGGAGGTTACTGGCAGCTACTGCTGCTGCTGCAGCAGCTGCAGTGCGAGCTTCAGACACAGAAAGAACATTTTACTGCCTGATACAGGACTGTTAACAAATATACACATTACATCATCTATCGTATTCTCTATCACTACATGGTAGATTATAATGACATTCTAGTGCCACATTCATTTGTTAAACAGCAGACTAGCGCCAAATGTGGTAGCAGGGAGATCGATAATCCTGCCTATAATCCATCAGTGGGAAAAGTAACAAGGGTGCTAGAACACTGGAATATTGGACACAACAGAAGAAAATACAACACACTTTGTACTTAGCGAAAGTGCTGGATAAAATGGCATAACGTTACCATTGTGAGTTACAGAGGTGCCTCCTTTGCTAATAGCTGCTGGAAAGAGGCTGCGACTCGCAACAGGCAAACGCAACATGCTGGAAGAAAGGCAGAAACACAACATCAGGCGTAACCTAAAACGTTAGCTGTACCGTCTGGCAGCTTTTCCCAGTGCCCGAAAGGCTTTAAGATGTGATGAAGTTAGTGTCTGACCTATAAACGTTGGCTAAGTTAGCCTCCATGCTGCGTAGAAAACAAAAACAGACGCAAGCTAGCTAACGCTAACTGAAGCGTTTTATTTGGGAAAAGAAGTCGCTCGTGCTGCTTTCGACACACTCCAAAAGACCCCGCATGTGTAATTAATAAGCTTCATGTTATGGTACCCCGCAAAACGATGGCTAATTTTTAAATATCACACTAATGCAGGTAAGGTTGGACTGGCCAAATTTCCAGAGCTAATTATGATTATCGTGTCGCGTTTTTCACTAAATAAAATCCGACCTCCACCGCCTGAGGTGATATTTTAACATTTGTGACGTCAAATCAAATTAATCTGTTAGATTACATCGATGTCACGCGGTCCGCTACAAAGACGTCAGTACAACAAACGTGAACCGAAATCCAGCAGAACATCTGCAACACTGAAACAAAACCCAAATCATGTTTGAATTGTTTAGGGGTACCTTTTACTCACCCTGCCAGCGTTTGTCCTCATAAAAGTGCCTGCGCCGCAGATTGCGCACCGTCAATTCTGCTGCGTCACGGATTAAGTAATCCGGTAATCCGAATAGCAGGACTACTTTCCGTTAAGTACCGGCTAATCTAATGGTATAGGTATTCAATATCAGTACCCATAACGAAGTGATAAGCTGTAAACCAGCTCCTTAGCAGCTATGCATCTTATCTACACCACTTTGTGACGGTCTCTGCTGCAGCTCTGTGACAATAATAGTCGCCCCCCCTCCTCAGGTCTAGTCTGAGTTTTGGATACATCTGGATCATTTTTAGTCAACTGAAAGAGCACTCTACAGAAAGGATCTCCAGGGTCATAAGTCTTCTGCAATTAACGTGACAAGTACAAACGTGCAAAGGCTGGAGGAAAAAAATAATTTCCTGCCCATATTTTCCCAGAGACATGAAACAGCATCCTTCCAGTCAGAGGGTGTTAACGGTGATGTAATCCATATAGGTCAGGGTTCACCCCAAAGAAAGGAAAAAACAAAGAAAAAAAAACAGAGGAAATGGTTGAATTTGTTAACAGACCCTCAGAGAAATAGATAGGAATTGCATATCTGGATTAATGTGAGGCTCGGGCATGCTTTCTAGGGCTGCATAAATCCTTTGAGAAATTTTTTCTGAGTACACTAAACATTTTCCCCAACACCAAATCAAGTAAATGAAGATACGCAAACAAGGTACAGTCATGTTCAGAAGAATACATTTATTTAGATTAATAGCATTTACTGAAATATATTAGGATAAAACATGTTTATACAGCTCTTCACTAGCATAAAATTCTTAAGATACGCGAATGCATGAACCTAGCAGCCAATATGAAACTTTAAAAAAAAAAAAAAAAAGAAAATTACAACAATAAATGAAAAATACACTAAATAGCATATGAATAATCAGAATCAGAATATTTTATTTATCCCAGGGGGGAAATTGCATACTATGTACAAACCCTTATAACAACTTATAATATTTCTTGATTCATCTTTCATAATTTTCCTCAGGCCAAGGAGGCATCTCGAAATTGCTTGATTAATGCAAGCAGCAGTCCAACCATCACACACATCACATGGTAAATTACACATAAACAAACATTAAAGGAAGTTATGACCAGATACTTTAAGGCATATTTGTTCTGCAATTTATTCAAATGATTCGTAGCCAAAATAATTGCAGTGATTTTCTATTGATCAGTGTAATGACTTTAATTTCACCGGTCCTCCTTCTTTGTTGAAAATTTGGCTTATGCAAAATAAACGGAAAGACATTAACATGCTGTTTATGTTTTATTCCGTTCTCTTCAGCTCTTCCATTATTCATTAGGAGTAACTGTCAGCTGAAGTTGGCGGGACTTTGTCAAAATGAAAGAACAACTGCAGTAATCCTCCACATTTATACTAAAGTAATAATAACCACTTGTTTTTCAGTGACAGCTTTGCGAATCTGGGAATGGTAGCAGTCATACTGTTGATGACTCCACAGGCTCTTCAGAAACACTGTCCTGATGAACTCCTGCCACAGACTCTACCTCGGTGGCAGAGATCGACTGGCTGAGCTCTCTAAGTGAACTCTTAGTTATGTCCAGGCAGGCACGCTTCAGGATATGACGCACTTTTTTGCCCAGGAGCATGTACAGCAGGGGATTTATGCAGCTGTTAAAAAAGCCCAAGCTGGTGGCAAGAGGAAATCCAGCACTCAGTAAGCTGTGCAGGTAAACTGAGGAATGTATGGATAACTCCATCAAGCTAAAAGCATGAAAAGGTGCCCAGCATAAAAAGAAGGCCAGGATTACAGCAGTGACTGTTTTGGAGAAGCTAGACAAACAAACTGAACCTCCAGATTGTTTCACTTTGACCATCAGAAGTATGCATGTTGCACATATAGCAGTAAATGGCAAAAGAAAGCCCACTGAAGTACGGATAGCTACTATTATGATGTGTCTCGTGACCGCTATATGTTGGTCATGTGTGTGGAAGTTGTTGAAACACAGCACCTTGTCATGTAAGCGCACAGTATCACGAAAGATCAGAGCAGGAAAGCTCAAGGCAGCAGCCACCGCCCAAATGCAACAACATACAACCCAGGCTCTGTGTACAGTGCGATACCTCTGAGACCAGTCGAGATGGACAAGCGAAACATACCTGTCTATACTGAGTACTGTGAGAAACAGTACACTGGCATACATGTTCATCACAGACACAAATGAATTAATCTTACACATGGCCACACCAAAGTTCCAGTGGAAGTCCCGCAGAATGTAATCAATGGAAAAGGGCAAGAAAAACACAAATACAAAATCGGCAATGGCTAGGTTGAGCAACCACACGCTGTTGACCGTCTTTTTGCTTTTACATGCCATCACCCAAATAACAGTTCCATTTCCGATCACACCAAGCACAAAGGAAATTATGTAAATAACTACAGAGATAATATATATAGGTTCTGTCTGGTTGTGCTCAACTTTAAGTTCTCCTATGTCACCGTATTCCATATAATCATAGGTGTAGTTATAGTCTTCGCCAGAGTCAGCCATTGCTGCAGGGATGTAACTTCTGTGCTGAATGTATCTGCAAGAAGAAGAAATTTCATGATAAGATACAATTCTGTAAGGTCATCTGTAAGCACAGCAAGCACAGTCTTCATCATGTAACACATGTTGTCACCTCACACTCTTCCTGACTTTAGCAGACAGCTCTCCTACAGGAACCAGACATCTGTCTTGTCTCTCTTTCCGGTCACTCAGTTCTGTGTTGAAGTTAGAGCTGGGTGTGTCCTGAGAAACCCGGGAACATTATGTCAACATAATTTAGATCAACAACTGGACAGTGAGATGCTTCACAGATGAGGCAGAAAGCATTCATTGAGTTTGTTCTCAAAGTAAACAAGGTGCAGATGACAAATAATGTATTGCTGCAAGATGTTTCAAGATGAAAAAAATGCAGACATTTCATTTTTTATCTTTATCAAATACATAACCAGCCAGTCTGGGTAAGAGATGAGCACATATTTAATCTCATCTTCAAGGTCAAAATATAGCCCATGGGAGCTACAGATTTTACTGAAGAAACAAATTAACCATGAATCAGTGGGCTGAAGTGTATGCTCAACAAAGACTTGTTTTTTCCTGGCTAAAAAACAAAAGCAGCTGTTTGTAGCTCATTAACAAACTGAAAAAACCCCAAAAGTTTAAGGGAGCACACCTAATGTAGCCATAACAATATTAGAAAGAATGTTTTTAAAAAAGGTAAAAAGAGGACAGTAATTACATGGAAAATATGGTGTGTATACAATACATCAAGAAAAAAAATAAGTGCAATCTCTCCATTCACAATTAGATGACACAGTGATGTTGATCTAATCTCAATCAACAATAGAGAAACTGTGGAAACAGTTAAATAACAAATATAGAGCCAGAAAGAAGAGCAGGACTACATCTAAACTGCAAAGAGTTGAAACTCCATAAGCAGAATACTGAAAGCAGATTGCTAAAGATCTGGAACCTGATGCATCTGTATACCAAACTCTTAAAAGTAGTAACAGCTTCCAGGCCATAACAATATCTTGGCTGCTAATAGGATATATCAGTATGTAATACAACCAGTGCCACACATACACTAATAGCAACAACAGAAAATAACGTGGAGTGTTTTTGTCTGTAGCATTTGAGGCTGAGAGAGTGGGTCACTTACCAAAAAGTCCAGCCCTCTGTTTTAATGGTATTTGGATCAAAGCAGTGACTGCTCCCGGATAGAAGCGGCTGTCCCAGCCTTTCAGCTCCGTTTTGCTCGGCCTCGTCTTTAACTTCTCACTAGTTTACATCAACTCTTTTCAGCAGCATGCGTAGTCTTTCCGTGAGTCCATCCAAACTAAACTCCGTTACTTCTGCGCACAGGAGTTGAGATTTGCAGTGGGCGCGACCGGTTGACGCGTCAAACAAGGATCACAGAGGGGAGAGAGAAGTTATTGGTCTGCTGGACGGAATGAAGAATGCTTTCATTCATTGGAGCTGTGGCTGCTTTTCACAACTGCACGAAGGCACGGTCCCCTCCTTAGGGGATACACGGAAATGTTTTGAATGTTGCAGATTTGATTTTCTGTCAGTGATATATTTTCAGAAACTTGAACAGACAGTCTCTGGGCTGTCTGCTTCCTTCTGCTTCTAATTTGCTGATTTATCGCCTGCTTGCATAGCAAGAAAGGAAAAGTTTGTTGGCTGCATGACCACTGCAGAAAGCTTGGTTGAAAAGGGGTAAATCCATAGTTTTTAAAATCCCATCTTGAACTGCAAAAGCCAGATTTTGATCAGTGCCAGCCTTTTCTAATTCATGACTAAAGTGGTCAGAGGGGGGTTCCAGAAATTAGTCATTGCCAGTCCATGAATATATCATGCACACATCTACACACATTATAAATCTATGCAGCTCTTTAATGTCTTTCTTTAGTTGTTTTCTGGTACACACTCACATCTTTGAATCTCTATGTATACAGCTTCTTAAATATCATAATGCCTGCTGTGTCATTATTCAGCCAGTTTTACAGATCATGTTTAAAATGGTCTGATGAGTATTCTCATGTGGTAACTACACATAAGCACACAGGATAAGGTTAAGGTATGTGTTCAAAATGTCAAGGAATGGAAATGCTTAATATTAAAATAATTCATCCACATAGGTTTATAAACAGAACCTGCCGTGTCAGGTCTGTTAAATATAGTATATATCTGTATAATAAATTTTCCAAAATCTAAAATGAAAATGCAGGTTCATTCTTAAAAATGTATTTAAAGATTAAAGCCTCAAGCTGAAGTAACACCGATGAGATCATCAAGGGTTATTTTTCTGGCTTAACTCCCTCCACAGACGCAGAAGGCATTATGCAAAATTATTGTATGTGATGGGTGGCTAACTCCAGTGTGGTGCTCCACACATCCTCCTCTCCAAGCTTTATGACTATATTTTTTGTCTAATAATACACAAGCTTTCTGCATTTGCTTTGAGCACTGGAAGTGGAAGTAAATATGTTCTGCAACAATGTCAAGTGTAATTACAGAAGGGGAAACAGGCTGTTTACACACAAAAAATACAGCTGTCATGTGTGTCTAAATCACAAATTATTGTGAAATATAAAGGCACTACTCTGCCTCACAGACTGTCATCAGGGCAGTCACACTACTCTCTGTGGGCTGAAATGTTGAAACATTTTGCTCATATGGCGACATTCCAATTAGCGATGTCACCACATGTTCTCCAACAGCGCTCCATTGCAAAACATGTTGCCACTTCTTTATTGGCTGAGCATTGTAAAATAACTGTTGTAAAATAACTTTTTATATCTTAATAAAAGGTAGCAAATCAAATTGAAGTACCAACATTTTAAACAGCTGATCTTTGTGGAAGAGCTATTAGTTGCTGTTGAATTACTCAAACTTAATAGCATTAAGATTTAACTGACAAAGACTTCACATGGACAATTCTTCTTGTTCATCCTTGTTTGTTTCATCAGATAGCCACACAGTTTTGGATTAATCTGCAGTGACCCAAAATGACCATGTCACTTCTCTGTGGATCATTCAGCCCCGAGGGAGAGCTGTCACATCCTACAGCAGTTCTCCCATATATACAAAATGATCCCAGGAGCCTTACAATCAAACCTCAAAGTCATGTCATGCACTGATTATCACCCATGGGCACTGTCACGCAATCTTCTATTGAAAATTATCTGCTATCTCAGACCAAAATAAACTAAGCATATTCATTTTTGAGGAAACTTAACAGAGCAATTATCATCAGTGACTCATGCTTTTTTTTTCCAGAAAACAAGCTTTGTACAGCTCCATCAGTCATGTGTTTCTATTCCTTATTTTCTATTTTAGTTCTAAGAAAATCTTTAAAATGCTGAGATCCCTTACTATTACTGATGTTGGCATTTAAATCGTTTCTTTTGTCAGACCAGTGGTCTATACCAGAAGTTTAATGTACAGTTTTTATAACTATAGCATTAATGAAAAATAGATGGCTTAGCAGGTAACTTTGCTGGTACAATTATGGGAAAAATGCTGGGTTTTAATACACAATTAACTCAGATGTCTAAGTTATATGCTTTCCATAAAATAAATGTGGAAAAAATAGGTATTCAGGATTTGTACTGCTTTTACATGAGAGATTTATCTGAGGTGGACAATATATGCCTGATATACTGAGTGGGTCATTTCTACAGTAGAGAGTAATATAATCACTCATGTCTCAAGTCCATTAATCTACTTCTGTTTCAGGATCTTGGTTTTTTGTCATCATATACTAAAAAACTTAAGCAAAACACCTGTGCCTATTATGGGAAGTTGAAACATGTTCTTTGAAAAAGACCTGTCATTGGCAAATAGATGTTTTTGAAGACTTACAGATGTGAAACACCCACAATGACTATAGCGGCAGCAGTGAAATGTATATACTTTTTTACATTAGTAAAAAAGGGATACTTTACATTAGCATGTACATTTTATTCCATTTTATAATTTTTGGGTACCTTTCAGAGATAAAGATTGTACAAAATGTCTTTTTTTAACAAAATCCCAGCATATAGCCCTTTTCACAGAACTGTGTGCAGTTCTGTTATATTGTTGCTTCAGTTTATTGAGGTTAGCAGGCATTTATGTCATGGTCCTTCTGTTTTGGTGTGTGAGTGGACTGTTTTTATTTTTTTTTATCTTTAGTATAGTTATGGGACAGTTAGTTAGTGTATTGAGCTTCTGTTCTTGTTGCATTTTTGTTCTAGCCTCTGTTTGGGTTTTGCCATTTATTAGTTCCCTCTGTGTCTCCTCAGTCTCATCCTCCTGTGTGCTTGTTCATATGTTAAGTTCAGTCTTGTGTCCGCCTGCTGAGTCATGGTGCTTCTCGCTTCCTGTTTTATTTTGGTCACCACTCATGTCTTATGTCTTGTGTTCAGTTTCACTTCCTATTGTTGTCATGCCCTTGATTGTTGTCACCTGTGCTCCTCTCCCTGCATCTCATTAGCAATTAGTCTGTGTATAAATAGTCCTGTTCAACTCAAGGACTGCAAGGTGTCTAGGTCATGTGACTGCAAAACAAGCCTGAATTATCACTGCTCCATGATCATGTTTGACAACTGATCTGAGGTGTTTGTGGTGATATGCTGTGTTTGGATTTCACTGAACAGCTGCGCTTTTATTTCACCTATTAAATGGACATTGTTCCAGAAGTCTAGTGGCTTGCTTGGATTTAATTTTGCAGATCTAAGCTGTGCTGCCATGTTCTTTTAAGAGAGAAGAGGCTTTCATCTGACGAACCTTCCAGTCAAGCCATGCTTGTTCAGTCTTTGTCTAGTTGTATTGTCATGAACTTTAACTTTTAACATGTTAACTGAACCCTTCAGAGTCTGAGATGTAGTTCTTGGGTTTTTTTTTGCAATTTCTGAGATCTGAACAGTCTGAATTTGCAATCAGTTTGCTGAGACATCTATTCTTGGGAAGACTTTGCTCCAGACCAGCAAACTATCTTCTTCCGCTTCTTCTTTCGGCTGCTCCCATTAGGTGTCACCGCAGCGGATTGTCTGCCTCCATCTCACCCTATCCCTTGCATCCTCTTCCCTCACACCAACCCTCTGCATGTCCTCCTTCACTACATCCATCAATCTTCTCTGTGGCCTTCCTCTTCTCCTCCTGCCTGGCAGCTCCAACTCCAACATCTTTTGTCCAGTATATCCACTATCCCTCCTCTGAACATGTCCAAACCATCTCAGCCTTGCCTCTCTGACTTGGTCGCCAAACTTCTCAACATGAGCTGTCCCTCTGATGTACTCATTTCTAATCTTGTCCATCCTGGTCACTCCCAGGGAAAATCTCAACATCTTCAATTCTGCCACCTCCAGCTCTGCCTCCTGTCTTTTTGTCAGTGCCACCGTCTCCAAACCATACATCACAGCAGGTCTCACTACCGTCTTGTAAACCTTCCCTTTCACTCTTGCTGCTATTCTTCTGTCACA
>VUQH01072243.1:2619-22327 GCA_015106775.1 Etroplus canarensis | reverse complement strand
TATCAAAAAGGAAAGTTTGAAGTCTGATCTTAAATGTAGAGAGGGTGTCTGTCTCCTGAATACAAACTGGGAGCTGGTTCCACAGGAGAGGGGCCTGATAGCTGAAAACTTTAGGAACCACAAATAGGCCTTCACTCTGAGAACAAAGTGCTCTATTGGGAAAATATGGTACAATGAGGTCTTTAAGACTGGTTGGGGCCTGATCGTTCAAGGCTTTGTAAGTGAGTGGAAGGATTTTAAATTCAATTTTGGATTTAACAGGGAGCCAATAAAGAGAATCCAATATAGGGGAAATATGATCTCTCTTTCTAGTCCCTGTCAGTACTCTCACCACAACCTTTTAGGTCAAGTGAAGGTTTTTTAGGAAGCTTTTAGAACAGCCAGATAGAAATGTATTGCAATAATCAAGCATAGAAGTAATAAATGCATGAACTAGTTTTCCAGCATCTATAAATATAGCTGGCTATCATCTGCATAGCAGTGAAAATGTAAGCAGTGTTTTCTAAGCATCCTTCAGAGGCTCTTTCTTTGTTCGCAAGGATGGGTTGTGGTTCTCCCATTTGTGCCAAAACTGTGGCAACTGTGGGGCGAGTCATTCAGTGGTGCATTTGCTTGCGTCCTCCCAGCTGTATCTGGGGACATATCCTAGATCCCGCTTGGCTTTCTGATAGGAAAAGCTAAAAGGCGTGTTTAACATGGTGGTGAGCGGCCAGTTCAGTGGTGGGATGATGCAAATGAAAGCCGTCGTAACATACACAGTGTCTCCAAAAAGAAACAGAATAGGTAGAGGAGAGAATTGCTGGTTTAAAAGAGACATTTGTCAATGCAAGATTGCAGAGAATTTAGGTTTTTCAAAAATATTCACTGAATTCAGACACCAGTCAGTGGGTAAGTTCGGAAACAGCTGATGAATGTGTGTAATCTTTGAGCCCTTGGCCAACACTGCCTAAGAAACTGTGATGCTACTGTGACAAATATAGACATCTGGGCTTGGGAATAAGGTTGAAAAGCTAGTGACACTGCCCATTGCTGCATCCAGAAACGTAACTTGAAACTGTATTACAAAAGAAAGAAGCCATACATTGACAATATGCAGAAATACTGCTGAATTTGCTGGGCCTGAGCTCATTTATTTGCTACTGCTGCATGTCATTAAATTTTGTCTTCTCTTTCCAATAGTCTGTACCTCTCTTTGCTCTCCTTTCCCACTTCTCTTTCTCCTCACCCCCAACTGGTTGAGGCAGATGGCTGCTCCTCCCTGAGCCTGGTTCTGTGAGAGGTCTCTTTCTGTTAAAAGGGAGTTCTTCCTTCCCACAGTCACCGAGTGCCTGGGATTGTGTGATTGTTGGGGTTTTCGCTCTTTTCTTCTCTCCTTGTTGTGAAATGGTGCTATATAAATAAAACTGAATTGAATTGAACTGAATATCAGATGGAACCGTGTGCTGTGGTCAGGTGAGTCCACATTTTGGCTTGTTTTCACCAAAGATGGAAATCACCATTCACACTGATACCAGTGAAGGGTGCAAAAGCCAGCATCTGTGATGGTATGGGGGTTCATCAGTGCCCACAGCATGGCTAAGTAGCATGTATGTAAAGATATGTGAGGACATACAGAACGTTGCCATCAAGACGAAGACTCTTCCATGGCTGTCCACACCTATTTCAACAGGACTACACCAGACTACATTCTTGTTGAGCTGCAGCAGCGTTGCTTGGTAGCTAGAGTATGTGTGCTTGACTGGCCTGCTTCCAGTCCAGCTCTAGCTCCTGTTGAAAATGTGTGGTGCATCATGAAGAGGAGAATGTTGCAACCAGTATTGTAATAATTTTTTACTACAATAGTGGTTGATGTTGCTGGCGGAACTTTTTCCTAGTTTAGCTGAGATTCTTCCAAACAAATGACATTCCCTGAAAAAAACATACAATTCATCCCCAGTATCCCAGCAAAAGCATCTGTTTGTATTTTAAATGGTATTACACTAGTGACCTTTATTACAATAGTGACCATTATTATAATAGTAGTTGCATGACCTGGGCACTTTTGTAATAACATTCACTATTGTAATTAATGTCAGTATTGGTATAATTAATCATGTAAGGATGGATTACAACATTTGGACTACCATAATTCCCGAGCATTTTACACTTGAACACAAATATATAAAAAACACTGGCATTTTAAGATGAACGATGAGAGGAATTACTTCTTAAGTGGTCAGATAAGAGTGGCCGCTAGTTTTTATTACAACAGTGACTGTTGTTACAATAGTGGTTGCATGACCCAATGACTATTGTAATAACGTTCACTATTGTAATAAATGTTGTTATTGACATGTACTTTGAAGTAAGAAGGGGATTGCAAAATATTCAGAATAATGAAAATATCTTAATATTTACACAAATCTATAATGAACTGGCATTTCAACATAAAAGATGAGACGAACTACTTCTGAAGGTGTGAGTGAAGTGGCCGCTAGTTTTTATTACAATAGTGACCGTTAATACAATAATGGTTGCTCGACCCGGACACTATTGTAATAAAGGTCACTAGAGTAATAACATTTAAAATCCAAATGGATGCTTTTGCTGGGATACTGGGCATGAATTGTATGTTTTTTTCAGGGAATGTCATTTGTTTGGAAGAATTTCAGTGAAACTGGAAAAAAAATTCCGCTGGCAACATCAACCGTTATTCGACCATCAACCGTTATTACAATAGTGTTTGGCAAAAACTTACCCTTACCAACCACTATTGTAATAATTATTACAATAGTGGTTGCAACAGGAGACTCAGACAATGGCTCAGGAAGTGTTATATCTGTTCAAATTTTAAATTGCAAAACTGCAAAATAGTATCCATATTTCCAAAACAATTACATATTTAAAACAATTTAGTGTTATTAAAAAGAAAGGTGATGTAAGACAATGGTAAACATGCCTCTTTCCCAGCTTTTGTTGAGTGTGCTGCAGTGCAGCCATCAAATTTTATATTTGTGTATATTTACAAAACACAATTAAGTTATTCCTTAAAACCATTAAAAAGTTTTTCTTGTTCTTTTGTCAGTAAATAAAGGTTCACCTGAATTAATAGAACATATTTTTGTTTTCATTTTCATTTTGGAAACTACCCCAACTTTTTAGGAAATGATGTTTATACTTTGTTTTACTGATAATGTCACAGATGTAAAAGATTTGCATGGTTCTTCTACTAATGTGTGATGCATCAGATGGAAGCAGACATGGATAACTCAAACTGTGGTGAAATGTTTCTTTCAAGCGCTCTTGGAAGAACAAAACATTGTCATATTACAGAAAAAAACCTATTTTACTGTAGAAGACATGTTCCTTTTTTCTGTGTATTAATTTGTGCATAATCTCATGTGTTTTTTAAGCTGCAGTAAATCTAAAACTACAAGGCTCACACATTTCCATAGTCAAAATTATGTCAGATTTCCAGTTATATTATCAGTTGCCTTTGTCAACAGACTGATGTGTAAATTGTCTCTAAAGGCTGTATTAAAAAGCAGTGCAGTGTTATATATTCACTGTGTGGTGAAAGGACACAGAGGAACACAGGGGTTCAAGGACAGAACAGCCTGTTTTCCCGTTGAAGCACCTTTGAAGCATATTTGGAATAACTGTATGGAAAAATGATGCAGCCGAACAAATCTCCTTCAGTAGCAGACTACTTACCCACTACCAGTGATGTGATGTAGACCAACAAAACACAGAGCAGGAAGGTTTTGTGTTCCCAAAGCATTTCTGTAGTAACCGAGAAGTGAATGGTGAGAGTAGCTGCCAGGAGCTTTTTAGTTAGTGCTTAGTGGTGCTCAGCCGCTCCTTTTAGCTCCCAGATTGGTGGATGGGGATCAGCTTTTGGCTTGAGTAAATCCTAGCCCTGTGTAGTGCTGTAACACTGAAACAAAAACTCTGAGTTGAACTGGCAAACAGGAGGCATGAAGCAATGCTGGAATCCATATAAAACAGTCCTGAATCTAAAGACCAGGGTTCAACTGCTTCTTTTCCTGTAAAGCTCCACTTTAAGACTGAACGTATCCACAACAAATTTCTCAGCGTCCTTTTCCTTTTATTCAACGCAGTCAATCAGTGGATGATTTTTTCCTTTTTTTCTTTCACCAGGCTCAGTTTGGAGTGGAAAAGTGGTTGAAAGTACTTGCCTGGTGGCGAATCCATGACCTCATTTGCGTTCAATGGCTGTTTGTTTAAAAGGCTGGACTCTGGCCTGGCTGCCCACTGGTCTGTGTGTTTGTGACCTTAAATGTTTTCTATTTGTGTGGGCAGCTTGAGAGAGAGAGAGAGAGAGAGCATCTGAGAGTGAACAGAGTTCAGCCTGGGAAATCAGGAGATCAATAATCTGACCACTGAATGTTGAACAAGTTCTCTTTTACATAGCCTTTATAAATGTTCTAAAAAAAGTACTCAGTGGAGCATTTAATCTTATTCTATCAGACTATTCAGAGGACTTTACAAAAACACTTATTTCCTGGAGACTTAAACTATACTTAAACCAAGTTTTCACCATAAAATTAAATGATCTACGTCATGGGGAGTTGCTTTTGGTTTCCAAGAAAGAGGCACACTTCCACAGTGTGACTGTGTATGTCTCCGCAGTATGAGCAATACTAGCACACACACACACACACACACACACACACACACACACGCACACACAGAAAAATGTAATCCTGTGAAAACAGGTCAATTGTATTACTTCCACTTTCTTTTTGTGTTAATGTGATTTGGAACTTAATGACTTAATGGATAGTATTACTCTGGCCTCCAGTGACACCGTGAGGAAACCTGAAGTCATTTTTTTTTAACCAGGATATGTTCTTTAATATGCACGTTAAGCAGATATATTGGACTGCCTTTAATTATCTGCACAATATGCTAAAATTAGAAACATCCTGTTTCAGATTGATGCTGAAAACTAGTTCAGGCATTTAATACTTTTAGGATGGACTAATTCATAATTAGTTGGCTGTTCTAAAAAGCTGAAAAACCTTCGCTTGATCCAAAATGCCGTGGTGAGAGTACTGACAGGGACTATTTCCCCTATATTTCATTCTCTTCGCTGGCTCCCCGTTAAATCAAAACTTGAATTTAAAATCCTTCTTCTCACATACATACATACCTACTCCAATCATTGTTCATCAGGGATGGTCTAATTGTTCAGGGTTTTTTCTCAAATATTTTCAGTCTTAAAGTATAAAGAGCTTGGAGTCTACTTTTGTTGTGATTTGGCACCAAAAAAATAGAATAGAACAGAATAGTACTCATGATTTCAGTGGGGAAAAAAGAAACACATTATCGCTGAAATTTTGAACTAGCTAGTATTGTGAATTTATTTCTCTGAATGGACAATTTTGCAATAAAATTGAAGTTCTAGTTAATGAGCTCACAGTACATGAACATGTGGTGAGAACGAGAATGCATATACCCAAAGCTTTATTGGTACATGTGTGATATTACCAGAGAGTATAGAAACAGCAGATGATGCAATCTTTGTTTAAGCAGTTTGCATTCCATAACATCCTCTGTCGCTCAAACAAATGCCTTAAATAGCATTTCCTGAAATCAAGGCCAAAATTAAAAGTACTAATTCACAGTTCCACCTCTGTGACATTAGTGACTATATCCTCAGAACAACAAAAATACATGCAAAAACTACAAGTGAATTCTGACAGAAGTCCATAAATGTGCCTTTTGAAAGAAATACCGACAGTCATCCCATGTTTTTCAAAGACATTTACATGCAAAACTGAAAAAAAAAATGTTATTCATGTGTAAAATCAGAATGGCAAGAACAGATCAGAACACAAAAGAAACAGGCTCATTGTAAAATTTGCCATTTTACACCAAGCAGAAGCTTGAAGCCAACCAGGACGTGAAAAAGAAACTGTAGTTCCTGGAATGTGCATTTGAAGAGGGCTCCAGAAACAATCCCCCATAGACCCTTATGTTATTAATGCAGCTTATCAACTAAGCTTGCTAGTGTTAACACTTAAAAAACTTTTCTCTAAATATTGTCACTTCAAGCTCAAGCAAAACCAAGATGGCAACAACTTTAGTACTATGCAAAAATCTCAAGCTACCCTTCATTTCTTCACATTTTGCTTCCAAGGAGCAAGGAGGAATTTTTTTTAAAGTGATCATTCTCCAGGCGTTCTTCAAGGTTTCTCTTTGGACATTGGCTGATTTTTCACTCAGAGGAACGTTTTTTTTTGTTGCTTGTTATTTCCTTTTTTGGCATTCATGTTTCAATAAGTTGTTGCAATTATTTCCCATTTTCCTAGCAAAATACAAAGAATAAAGGGTGTCTTTAAGTCCCATTTTAAAAAAGTTTAGGTTTTTAAAATGGGACTTATGGGAGATGTCATGCAGTTATGTCTATGTGTTTAAGTGTTTTACTTATTTTTTCATGTTTTAATGTAGTGCTAATGAATTTTAGTCATTTTTCAACTATTTGGACCAAATTCTTTCCCTCTCCACTGGCAACTGTGAGGCGAGCCATTCAGTGGTGTGTTTGCGTGCGTCCTCCCAGCTATATCTGGGGACATATCCCAGATCCCGCTTGGCTTTCTGATAGGAAAAGCTGAACGGCGTGTTCAACATGGTGATGAGCTGCCGGTTCAGCGGCGGGATGAGGCGAATGAAAGGCCGTAGTAACATACACACTGTCTCCAAAAGGAAACAGAATAGGTAGAGGAGGCTAAGCGGCAACACGAGTTTCTCTTGAATACTGAAGCCCAGAGGAGACATCATGACATGGTTGAAGTCTGAATAACTCACAGGTGGAGTGTCATCACAAACGAAGTAAAATTTTCCACCAACAGCATTTCTTTTCTGTGGATCTTTGAGGCCGCGGGCTGCTTGGAGGTGAGCAGTGGCCACGTTGCCCACATAGACTGGATTCACCAGGGCCTGAGGGAGGGACATGCGAAACAGAACATTCCTGTTTCTTATCCCATCAGCCATGTGGCCGAGCAAGAAGCGGCAGCCCTCTCCATAGATGTATGTGGGTCTGAGGGCGCAGGTGGCCAGCTGGCCTCCATTTTGGAGCACCTCGCTGTGAGCCTGCAGGGTTTTCTCCTCTGCTTCCTTTTTAGTCTTGCTGTAGTTGAACTTCAGATTGCTTTCATAAACTGTGTCCTCATTGCCATTGATTATGGGTTCTGCCCTGGAGTTTGGTCCCATAACTTCGATGGTACTGGTGTATATGAAGGATGCCACGTTCTCCTGAAGACATGCTTCCAAAAGCAGCTGTGTTCCTGAAGAGCAAAGATGCTCATAAGTTAATATACACTAACAATGTCTGCACATCTCGGAGGAGGACAAAACTTTGTGTTGTAACAGCAACATGAAAGTCCGGGGCTTACAAAGAAGACAAACATATGGGGTGATTTTTTAATTGGGCAGTTTTGCAGTATGATATTTCTAACTATTGAAAAATTTTTATATAACAAGAAGATGAAGATTCTGCAGTAAAATACTGACTGAATAAAGTCTAAATAGAAGCACTCATAGAACTTCCTGTAGCTGATATAAACTAATGATTAAAGTTTAATTGTTGTGTATACCTAAAGGGTCAGTTCACCCAATGTCAAATTACATATTTTTCCTCTATTCTTTTAATGCTATTTGTCCATCAATTTATTCTGGTGTAAATGATCCAGTTTTGGAGATACCTGCTATAGGAAAATCTGCCTTTGCCAATATAGTCATGTGAAAAGTTTTCACAGGCCTCTATGCAGTTCTATGAAAGACTAAAACACCCTTAATGCTTCCATGGGAATTAAGATGGTAAGTAGCAGCCAGGTGCTACTAATCAAATGCACTTGATTAAATGATCAGTTAGTGTGAGAACCTCTATAAAAGTACAATTTTTGGCAGTTTGCTGCTCTGGAACATTTAGGTGTGTTAACACCTGAGTGGGAATCCAAGGTCAGACAGTGTAAAAGAGCTGCTCTCAGACTCTATAGACCTCAGTTGCCATTTTAAATGCTCATGACAGTACAATTAGAAAAAGACTGAACAAGCATGGCTTGTTTGACAGGGTTGCCAGGAGGAAGTCTCTTCTCTTTAAAAAAGGGAACATGCCAGCACAGATTAGGCTTGGAAAGTTGCAGCTAAAGAAACCACAAAACTTTGGAACTAACTGGCCATAATGCGCAGTACTATAGTTGGTGTAAACCAAACAGCTTCTCAGCACTTCTTATCAACTGTTAAGCACGGTGGTGGTAAAGTGATGATTTGGGCTTGCTTAGCAGCTGCAGGCCCTGCGCATCTTGCAGTCACTGAGGCGACCATGAGCTGCTCTGTATGCGAGACTCAAATGCGAGGCCATTTCTCTAACAGTTAAAGCTTGGACAAAATAATGTTATGCAACAGGACGATGATCCCAAGCACATCAGCTATCTACAACAGAATGACTGAAAAACAAAGGTTACAACGGCTCAGTCAAAGTCCAGACCTCAATCCAATTAAAATGCTGTGGCAGGACCTCAGGAGAGGTGTGCGTAAACAAATGCTTGCACACCTAAATGAACCAAAGCAGCACTGGAAAGGAGAGTGGGCCAAAATTCCTTCACAGCTGTGTAAAGACATACATTGTTGTGGTCCTCTTTCCTTCTGGTGCTGACCTGCCCCTCTTTTTCTCTTTTTCCTCTTCCTTTTGCTTTCTCTCTCTCTCGTGTTTGGGTTGGGTGTGTTTAACTCTGCTTGGGTCCAGAAGTGGGTGTGGCTGTGATGGAGTTGGCTGGTAAACTCTTTCCCAGTTTCTAGTCACTGGCTGGATTATTAGCTTTACAAGAGTAGTAAGCGAGGCCATCTGCTCATGTTTTGTCTCCTGGTTCATTGTGTTTTTCTGGAATGCCTGCCTGCCCTCTCCAACTTGTAAGCCTGACCCACTCAAAGGACTGCTGCAAGGAACTGTGTTTGAGAATCCAGCTCACACCCAGCCAAGACCTCCCGGCCTGTTTACTTCTACCCCTATGTTGCACATTCAACTCAAAGATTTGTTTATTCTGTAGGATTAATTAAAACCTTTTAAACTATTTCTTGTAGTTCATGTTCTACGTTCTGAGTCCCCTTGTAAACACATGACATACATAAAAATACAACTTGAGTTACTGCTGGTAAAGCTGGTTCTACAATATATTGAATTATGAGGTGTCCTTTTCTCAGACTGCTGTGAAAACTGTCCCTTTCATAGGACCATATATATTGGAAACTGACAACACTGCGGTGCACAAAGTGGTAAAATACATTTGAAAAACTGCAGCAATCTGTCTTTCAAAACATTATGACCTTTCTGTTAGCAGTTTGGGATCTATGGGTGCCCATGATACAGAAAAAAATTTCCCACCATAAAGTTTACTGGAGGGCTAAAATATTCACAGAGGCCAAAACTTTTTAAGATTATTTTTTTGCACCAGGCTATAAACATGCTTTTAAACATTTAACATGAGATTCTATGAGTATTGACTTTTGGAGCCAATTTTGAAATACATTTTTCTGGGGCTTTGAACACCATAAGATGAGTTTCCTTATATTCAAGAGACAGCAGACATTTCTATTGCTGACATCTCCAAAACTGGGCAACTCAGACCATTAATCTCAATGGATAAACAGTTGCACCACAAGAAGAGGGTAAAGGCATGGAAATTGATTTGGCAGAGGTGAACTGTCCATTTAAACTGCTGTTTAAAGTGGCAGTTGAAAATGAAGCTGAAAATTGAAAGAAGTCAAGTCAACTGATGCTATCCAAAAGTGATGTTTAAGTTTAACTATAAGCATAGAAAATGATAGTCAGTTGTAATTTGAGAGTGTAATATTAAGCAGTAGTAAATTCCTATAAAGCGCAAATGTTTAAAGCAGTGAAAGCGAATGCTGAAAGAAGTTGAGGTCAATAAAAGAACTGAAGTGAAACGGTAAAAGCTGTTCAAGCGCCACTCAATAAAAGTAATGAAAGCAGTTTTAAAGGTCAGTGGTAAATATTCAAAATAAGTTGAAGTGTAAACAATGGAGATGAAGTTTCAACTCATGTGAAAGTTCCAATTCTGTTTTTGTGTATGATATGCATGTGACTTCATAAGCTGCTTTTATTCTTCAAGGCAGCCTTACCTTTGACATTCACCCCATACATCTCACTGTACTCCACTGAATCAATGACATCAATGATGGATGCGATGTGGAAGACGATCGATGCACCACGACAGGCTTTTATCAGGAAGTCACTGTCTCTGATGTCCCCTTCGAAAATGTTCAGCTTTGTCTCACCTTTACAGTCTGAAAAAATGAATCAAAGTAACAAAACACAAGGCCATGTTATTCAGTATAAGCTATATAAATGTCCACATTCATATCTTTTTATCCTGAAATATCACTTGGTACCCATTTTAAGTAAAATATGTCTTTCCAGATAAAAATTGGTTGAAGTTACGATAATGAATAACATCAAATAAATCAAGAAATCAAACCCTTTGCTGGTATTATAAAAAGGTTTCAATTTATGTGGGGCTTTAAAAAATTCACATGTACACGACAACATTTAATGCTAAGAAGTTAGAAAAGCTGAATTAAATGTGTTACTTTCATGAAATGAATATTCATAAACCAAATCTACTTTTGCACTTTTAATGAGTTTCCTATCATTTCGTGACATGCAAATAAAGAAATTTTACCCTCCAAACTTTGCACAAACTGGGACTGTACGTGTTTGTCCAGCAGTCGAATCTCAGCCATTTCCTCTTCCTCCAGCAGCAGCCTCACCAGTCTCTTTCCCAAGAATCCGCAGGCTCCTGTGACCACACACACATCACCTCTCAGAGACATGGCAGGTCTCTTTGTATTACAAAAAAGGCCTGTAAGCTTCTCTCTTTCAGAAACCCTGTTCTTTTCTTCCTGCTGAAGAGCCTTCTCAAAAACAGCAGCTGAAAATCAGAATCAGAATACTTTATTGATCCCAGGTGGGAAATTGCATAAAATGAAGAAAAATGTAAAACAAATTGTCTTTTCTGTCTGTGAGGGAAGGACAGCTCCTTCTGTTCTCTCAGCTTCAACCCTTCCACTTTTTGTAAGCCTATAAAGTTACTAGGAAAAAAAAGTATTTGTCTAAAAGCAGTGCTGAAAAAGGGGATGGGCTCAGCTTCAGGGTGGAATGTGATGCTTTCTGGAGCTGGACAAAACAGCAGCTTAGAGAACTCACACCATATCCAAGGACATTTGCCTTTGGAAAATGCAAACTTTTCCTTAAATGGAAACAAAATAATTGTTGGTAGAGGCAGACAAACCCAGTATCTGGCTCAGGGGAAAAACAAGACAGGAGCTGAGACACACAGACTTTAATGCTTTCTTCTTTTACAAAATGAATGATTACACAAAGCCAACAGTAGATAGTTATTTGAAGAAGTACTCAAAAATGCCACAATCAGAATGTAATGAAGGTCCACTTCATCACTTAAATATATTATACCATATTGGCACACAGGTTATATCTATAAATAAATACACACAAACAGCCTGACATAATATTTTATTAGTTTTTAAATGTTTCTTTGGTTGTGGCCTGCCAGCCGGACTGGAAATGATAATGATTACTGACAAGTTTTAGGCTAATAAGAAATCATTTTATTCCTAATTTGGATGTAGGGAAGTCATTGATTACTGAGTGAAATGTTGTGTTGATGTGAATCTCACCTGTGTTTTCGCCCCAGGGGTGTTTCGCCAAAAGAGCCCCCAGTGCCCCAAGCATTTTTTTAAAGGTTCCGGGTGGGACCACAAAGAATTGAGTGGGGATGGTTATATTAGTAGGATTTTTATTGAGGTTATAGTTGCTAGGTCAGATGGTGTAAAGCTCATTTAATAGTTATGGGTTTTTGTAATGTTGATTATTCTTAATAAAGTTTTGCAAGTAAAGTTAAGTGTAGAATTTGTTAGTTTAATTATAGATGTAAGTTCCCCCATGTAAATGGTGTGGCTGTGGGTTGATGATGAGCAGGCTATAAGCGACTGTCAGTCAACACCAGAAGCAGCTGTTAAAACAACATGTCACCTGTGGACTACGTTGTTTTTATTTTTGTCTAATGTCTTTGTATGGTCATCAGTGTTGGTGAATAAACACCTGGTTGGTCTGCACCTCATCTCTGCCTCAAGCATTTTTTGATCTTGATCCATGATTTTCGTCCGTTCTAACACAAAATAAAAAAATGTTGCAATTTCTGTGTTTAAAATCTTGTTAAAATACAGAACTACCGTTGGGTAGTTTGGTATCTAAAAATAAATGCTTTATAAATGAACCCATATATTTTAAAATCTTAAACTAAATATTAAAAAGCTGGTAAACATAGTGAAGTAATAAAGTACAGTATTTTCCAACGGAGTATAATCACGATAAAGTGAAAAAAACTAGGTAAAAAACTAGGTAATTTTACTCGCTGTGCAGCACTTGAATATAGTTCATTATCTTTAACCTTTGAAATGGTATGCATATATTACACTATCTTACATAGTGAGACAAACTATGATAAAACACAGGAAATATAAAGCTCATGATACATCTTAGTCCTTGGAAATTTTAAGCACTTGCATGTAAAAAATGTTTGCATTTTGCATCAGAATTTCTGTGTGCTGACTCTTCAGTTTATACCACAAACTGATTAAAAAGAAGGACATCACCACCCTGCTGTCTTCCACTGGTTTGTGAAGTCCAGTTTTACCACTGGGTTGTTGTAATGGAGACCAAGGGTTCCTTTGTCTTGGAGTTCAGTGACAGCTTTTGGAAGGTGTGGAAGCTGAGGGGGACTGGGCGTCTTTCCTGTGTGTGGAAGACATCTTAGTCACAAAAATTTACCTTAAGCTGCTCCCTCACATTCTCACCAAGGGGTCGCCACAGCAGATTGATCTGCATTGGTAATATGGTGGAGGTTTTTACACTGGATGCCCTTCCTGATGCAACCCTCCATTGTGAGAGGGGCTTATGTTCCCACCTGGAATCGAAGACACCTTAGTCACAGTTTGTAATTATTTTGAAATTTTTATATTTCTGTATTATATTGTTTAGTTTACTTTGTGTTCAGTTTATATAATTGTTGTTAGTACTCATCTTTCCTTGCTGTCTCTTCAGCAGAGCGGGACAAAAGAGATAAAAGAGCCCAGCTGCTTGCTGAAGAGCCCTTGGACAGAACCATTAGGACAGGTTTGGGGGAGTTTAAGGAAAATTTTTATGGTGTATGTAATTATTTAAAATATATAGAGGTTATTGCTTAATAATAAGAATTTACATCTATCTATCTATCTATCTATCTATCTATCTATCTATCTATCTATCTATCTATCTATCTATCTATCTATCTATCTATCTATCTATCTAAACACATAAGCAAGCCACTTTTGGAGGTATTGGATTGATGGGGTGTGGGTGTGAAAGTTTACGCTTTAATAAAAATGCCACAATTTGGTGCTGAAATTTGATTTCTGTCTCATGCCTCTTGTCTGACATTAAAGTTTGCCACCGGTCAAACTGAAAGTTATGTTTTCATTTTTTTCTGAGCTAGAAATGACCAAATTTGCAAACGAGGATGTGTTATTAAGTTATCAGCCTATGCTAAGACACAGATTCCAGCTAATTGATAGACTACTGGTTAATATCCATTTACCATGACCTCTAAACACAATGTGCCTTTGATCTAGCTAAGCTGTGACTGTGTGATGCTGCTAAGCACAAAATAAAATTCTAAAGAAAGTCCGATTTAAAAAAATTCATTTGTTTGTTTCTCATCCATACTCCAGTCTGTGCTGGTCCAAGACTTTTTGACTGATGTGCTGATTTCAAGCAGCTAGCGAGCAGGTACACTCTCTTAATACAACTGATTTTTTCCCCAATTGTTAACTTCTTGTAGTTGTCTTTGAATGATAAATTGAAAACTGTTATAAGTTAATTTTGTACTGAACTGTTTGTTACTTCTGGGAGTGGGAGGAGTAACTGACGATATGTTATTATTATTATTATTATTATTTACCTTTATTTAACCAGGCAAAAACCCTTTGAGATCAAGATCTCTTTCACAAGGGTGACCTGGCCAAGAGGTCAGCAGCACACATCATAAAAATAGTTACAGTGCGTGACAGTATAGATTAATAACATTGCGTTTAAAATAAGAAGTGTGGGAGCTATGACAACAATTAAACAACAATATGAGATTTAAAACACAGACACTGTTGAGTGGTCTCATGTTGTCTGTTCCTCAGGATAGAACGGAAGGCTCCAAGTGGAATAACTTCAGGAAGTTTCAGTTCAGTCTGTAGAGTATTCCATGCCGATGGAGCACCAAAGCTGAAAGCTCTTTTTCCTACTTCAGTCCTTACCCGAGGAACAGATAAAACAAGTGTAGCACAAGAACGCAAGGCATAGTGACTACTTGTTTTCTGCAATAAAGCACACAAATAAGGAGGAATCAGGCCTAAAAGAGCCTTATTTGCAATGGTGGTGGACAAATTGACAGATGAGGTCAGGCAGGAGTCTCCGTGGACTGTGACGCTCAAAGATAACGTTGTGATCTGTAGCAACAGCAGGGAGCAGGTGGAAGAGCACATAGAGAGGTGGAGGTATGCACTGGAGAGAAGAGGATGAAAGTCAGTAGAAGCAAGACACAATATTGTCTGTGAATAAGAGGGAGGCAGGTGGAATGGTGAAGATGCAAGGAGGAGAGTAGAGGTAAGGTGGATGAGTTTAAATACCTGCAGTCACCCATTCAAAACATTGAAAAGTGCACAAGAGAGGTGAAAAAGAGAGTGCAGGCAGAGTGAAGAGTTTCGTCTAGTCTGTCTTTTGGATAGACGAGACTAAACTAGTAACAACACTTAATTTAATATACAGTAAGGTGCCATAATGTGTCATTTTATCAAAGTTTGAGTGATTTCAGATGACACTACTGATTCTGTGAAAAGTAGCCTAAATGGCCTGTGGCTTTGGTAAAGTTATGGCAGTGGATCAATTCATAGCTACCTATGAAATAACTACTCTCTTAATCCTCCAATGGAAAACACACATTATTTTCAAATTGAGTTTAACATACATATTGTCCTAATAGTTTGAATATAAATAGCATATAGTAATAAAACTCAACACCCCAAGAATCCTGTCAGGTTTTCAGTGCGGACCCAAAGAGCAGACACGATCCAGGAGTACAAGTAGTGCAAGTTTATTTACAGTGCAGAATCTTGATATTGAATATGCTAGGTGAGGGGCTGTGATCCAGGTCTGGAGGTGAGGGACTCCAGAAAGGGGGGCTGAGAGTGGGTCAGGCAGAGTGGCTGAGTCCAGGTGCAGGTTTGGTCCTGGGGATGGAAGACGGTCAGACGGAATGAAATACAGATCTGAAGGCAACAAAGAGCTAGACAGGTTACTAGGATTGGCCTGGCTTACTACGTGTAACTGTAGCTATACTCTGGCGGAGTCTCTCGGAGTCTGCAGGGCTTAAGAACTGGTCCAGATTGCCGATGGAAGCCAAGTGTGCAGCTCCAACTCCACCCATATCGTTAAGCACCTGAAACTTAGTAAAATAATTAGAGCCTCAACCAGATGCCCAGAGAAGGAGAGAGAGAGAGAGAGAGAGAGAGAGAGAGAGAGAGAGAGAGGAGGCTGACTCCCAGACAGGCAGGCAGGGAGGCATGACAAATCCCATGTAGAAAGTTAAGCTGTCAGCTATCTTTAAATTATTATCAGTGTTTTTTTCTCATGTATTTCATGTGAAGAAATTCAAACATAAATCTTTAAACACCACATACTGTCAAAGTTGTGAAACAAACCCAAACAATTAACGTGCTTTCGAGTAACATGCTGAATCAGTATTCTGCCTTTGTTTACTTGATTGCTTATTTCAATTTTAGCTATCTTGCTCAGTTGCAAGTTACATCCACGTCTTTCACTTTGTTGGAGCTGTATGACCACCAAAGGAGGTGCAAGTTGAAAAATGAGAGAGGAAGACACAGCATGAGGTCATGGTGAGGTAGCGAGCTACCGCTTGCTGGGTAAATAAATAAGCCATGGCGCTGTCAGCAGTGCCGAATATTCATCACAGTAATAGCTACCTTGGGGTTGGTTAAATGTTCCAAGGAAACATCAAGGTCAGTCTGTGTGCCCTAATAACATAATAAACTTCAGAAAATGTCTGATTTGCGTCTCTGTGCGCTAAATAACACTTCACTTCATTTGGAGGCTTAGTTGGGAAACAGGATGGAGAGGAATTAGATCACTTGAATAATTAATATTTCTTATGAGCAGCATATCCTTGAACTTCCCATCTCTATTATGTAAATGCAGCACTGTCCTGTGTTTATATATAAATAATAAATCCACTAGGTGTCATTAAAATTATTGATCCTCATCATGACAAATTTTCTGGCAGTGCATCTTAAATAATAAAAGCAAAGATGGACTCTTGAGAAAATCTAAAAGTATAGTGGCATTTTGTTTGTACCAGATATTCCTGTTTATCTTCACACAACCAGATTCAAAGTTTAAAAGAACATGCAAAAATGTATCTCTTATGTTTCCCATGTCCTTGGCTGGCTCATGTGTGAGATGGCCTGTAGGGACTCAGTCAGAGGGATACAATTAGGTCAATAAGTTTTAGGACAATGATCTTTTTTTCATTTATTATTATTATTATTATTATTAGTAGTAGTAGTAGTAGTAATCTTGCCTCTATACACCACCACAGTAGATTTTAAAGCAATCAACATGTGATCAAAATGCAGACTTTTAGCTTTAATTTAAGAGGTTTAATGAAAGAACTTCATTAACCTTAGAAATTACAGCCATTTTTATTCATAGTCCCTTATTTTCAGAAGCTCAACAATAATGGGACAGATTAACATAATTTTAAATATAAGGATTATTTCGAATAGTTTGATGAAAATTCTTTGCAGTTAATGACTTCCTGAAGTCTAGAATCCATGAACAACACCAAATGTAGTGTTTTCTAGCTTTAGATGCTCTAGCAGACCTTTACTACAGCCACTTTCAGTGGCTGCTTGTTTGTAGGTCTCTGTACCTTCAGTTTTGCCTTCAGATCTGACACACATGCTCTAATGGGTTAAGAAAAGGTGACTGACTTGACTGTTGAAGAATATCTCATTTCTTTGATTTAAAAAACTCTTGGGTTGCATTTTCAGTATGCATTTATTTATTATCCATTAATTCCAGATCTTAAATGTGCTTAGTTTCTTGTGGAATGACAAAGGAATAGGCCATGAAATAGCTTCTCATGCAGTTGTCCCATTACTTCTGAGCCTCTGAAATTGTGTTACTGTTTATAAGAATGGTTGTAATTACTAAACAGTTATTTTGTCAAACTGCTTGAATTAAAGGTGAAAGTTTGCACGAATTGATTCATTTATAATACACCATGGTGGTGCACAGAGGCAATATTAAATGAAAAAAAGCATCATTGTCCCAAAACTTATGGACTTAATTGGACAGTGTTCACTTTGATTATTTTGAATATTATGCATACTTACATTGCATCAAAGGGACATAACTTACCTAAAATCTTCTTCTTTCAGCTGCTCCTGTTAGGGGTCACCCCAGTGGATCGTCTACCTCCATATTACCCTATCTGTTGCATCCTTTTCCCCTCACACCAACCCTCTGCATGTCCTCCTTTAATACATCCATGTACCTTCTCTGTGGTCTTCCTCTTCTCCTCCTGCCTGGCAGCTCCATCTTCAACATCCGTTGTCCAATGTGTTCACTATCCCTCCTTTGCACATGTCCAGACCATCTCAGCCTTGCCTCTCTGACTTTGTCTCCGAACTTCTCAACTTGTCCCTCTGATGTACCCATTTTTAATCCCATCAACCCTGGTCACTCCCAGTGAAAATCTCAGAAAGAGTGGTGATTGGAGCAGACTCCTGGTCTTGCTTCCCCTCCACCTGGTTTCTTGCACACAATACTACATTCCTTCTCTCCATATCAGCCAGCTTTCTCCCTTTACCAGTCATAGTCCCTATATTTAAAGTCCCTACTCTCACCTCCACCTACCTTTCCTTCTCTCTCCCTGCTCCTAACATGTGTCCCCCTCTCCCCCTCTTTTGTCTTTGGCCAACAGTAGCATAATTTCCAGCAACACCGTTGTAGCTAACAACACCAAAGGCAGTCATTGTTAACCCGGGCCATGACCAATCCGGTATGGAAATCTCAATGTGAATCTGCATATTTGATCTGGTAAAGATTTCACACCTGATGCCCTCTCTGATCAAACCCTCCCCATTTACCCAGGCTTGGGACTGGCACTAGGAGTATACTTGCTTGTGAGTCCCTGTGGCTGGATTACAGAATTTACCGAAAATACTGTCTCAGTAATGCTGAGCAACATGTTGCATTATGGATGCTTAATTACTTTAAATGATGTATGTTGTTGCATCTCTCTGGTTTATATTAGGATAGCATGGATTTTATTGGTTAATCTGTCTCTAAATTTGTCCATAAAAAATGAACAGTCGAAAGACATTTCAGTTTAATTTACTGTGACGATGTTTTCCACGGAATTCATTTTCTCTGTAGGGTTAATTTAGCAATCCAGTTAAATTTATTAACGACAACACCAAATAAGGTTAAATCCTTTGTCCATGATCTGTCATTGTTCTGTGTATTTTGAGTTGTGTTCTGGTATTATTTTGACCTTAGGCCTCTTTGTGTTTGCCCCTGTCCAGCCCAGTCTGTGTTCCGTCATGTATATTGTTAGGGTTGTCTTCTGTGTGGTTTATCTGAGTCTCTGTCCTCTTCCCTGTCTCTGTTCTTGTCCTCTGCCAAGTCTGTGCTTGCGTCTGGTTCTGTCTTGTTCTCTGTTCCTGTTTTACTTTGAAAACTGTCCGGTCTTGTGTATTGTGTTCAGTTTTGCTTCCTGTCCCTGATTATCATCACCTGTGCTCCTCACCCTCCTGTCTCTCCTTAGTCATTAGTCCTGGTCTATTTTTTCCTCTGTCTCTGTCTGCTCTGTGTTGCGTCGTAGATGTTTCTAGATGTCTTCTTTCCTAGCCTCCTCTGTTTTCCAGATCAGTGTGAGAGTTTCTGTTCCTCATGCCTGTATACTATTTTGGACTTTTTACCTCAGCAAGTGTTTGGCTAAATAAAGCCTTTGAGTTCACCAGTCTGCCTCAGAGTCCTGCATTTGGGTCCCCCTTGCACTCTCACCTGTGTACCTGACACGATCATCATCAGCCTCCTAGGCAGTAATGACACTGCCAGAGCTGTGTTTGTAAAATCGTAAAAAGAACCATATGAAGGAACTACCCAAACAAGCCAATGGTCAGCAGCCAGTATTGTGAAATTTTGAAATACCATTTTAGACTCCCACAAAAGTGGCCTCTTCAGGTGCAAAAAAACAACTTTAGCAATTCATCACATTTTAATGGGTTGAATTTTAAAGATTGAAATGCTATGTGGAGACAACAGGTTAAAGTAGCAAGGCCAGTTATTAATATATCAAGTAATTAGCATGGTTCCTTAGTGTCATGAATGAAAGTAATTGCGTTGGACCTTTTTCCCGCCTTGCCTCTCTCTTAAATTTTATAGAAATGGAAACTCTATCATGACCTTTTGACCTTGTGCATTATTAAGGTGAAAAGTATACCCACAATTTCTCACACAGTATAGCTCAGGGCCCAGGTTTTTAGCATGTGT
>VUQH01072231.1:0-14943 GCA_015106775.1 Etroplus canarensis | reverse complement strand
TCCTGTCTACGGTGGATCCTTGTGTCTACTGCACTTCCCCTTTTTTGCACAGGAGACATCTTGCACAATCCAAGACTAGTCAGCCAGCTGTTTCCTGTTCCCCTTTTCTGAGTTACCATACTCTGCTCTATTTAGCTTTCAGAGGAAAGGTCACACTTCAAATCTTAATCAGTTCAATACCCATTATATTATTAGTTGTTCGACATTGTTGTTAGTTGCATCAATTCAAAAAGTTGCTTATTTTTAACCCAACCTTATTTTGACATTTATATCTATTCAACTTTAGTCATCATTGCTTCAATACTTCATCTTTCCAACATATGTTGACAAATCACTTATCATTGCAGTGGTTACATTTGCATTGGCCCATAATTATTTCATTCATCTATGGCCTATCATTATGCCAGTTCATATGATGTTTATGCTGGGCGAGGGCTCAGAATTCTCAATGCTTCTTGACAATACCTACAACATATGGCCTGCGTATGCGGGACGTATGAGCCATGCGCTGGCATACGTCGGAAATTTTGTGCATGCTCAAAATTTTTAGGTGACTTTGCCGTACTACGGCGTATAGTGTGCTCTTAACTTATACAAAACTTACCAGTGACTTATTCGACATACGCCGGCGTATTCACTTCGCTGGTTAGATCGTCATGGTGTAACAGGAGCTTTATCCCTGCCACACCTTCTGTTGTCCACCACTTGTCCAGTTTCCTCCAGTTTCTTTCAGGACACACTGCACGCCATGCTGAGATATGCCAAGTTTTTAGCTAATCGCTCTTTGGAAATCACCTTGTCGGTGCAAAAATCCTATTTTATACCTGTCAAACTGTTATCTTTGGGGTTTTCCTAGATTCAACTAAAGAAATGTGAACACATGCTGTGTTTTGTGACAGGCTGCCAAACTGGTTCATCCCCTGTATTGGGTGCCTTTTTATCCTTAAATGATTAATCGGTCAAAGTGCGTCAAGAAAATACCCCCCACACCATTACACCACGAGCAGCAGCCTGAACTGTTGACACAATGCAGGATGGATCCATGCTTTCACATCGGTTAGGCCAAATTCTGATCCTACCATCCGAATGTGGCAGCAGAACGCGAGACTCATCAGACCAGGCAGTGTTTTACTGATCTTCTGCTGTCTGATTCTGGTGAGTCTGTGTGAAATATAGCCTCAGTTTCCTGATCTCAGCTGACAGGAATGGTGCCCGATGTGGCCTTCTCCTGCTGTAGCCCATCAGAGATCTTCTGCATACCTGCACACATGAGTGGTTATTTGAGTTCCTTTTGCCTTCATATGAGCTGGAGGTAGCCTGGCTGTTTCTCCTCTGACCTCCAGCATAAACAAGACATTTTCTCCCAGAGAACTGCTGCTCACTGGATACTTCCCCTCTCTTGGACCGTTCTCTGTAAGCACTAGAGATGGTTGTGTGGGAAAATCCCAGGAGATCAGCAGTTTGTGAAACACTCAGACCAACAAATGTTAAAAGGTCACCTAAATCACCTTTGTTCCTCAGTCTGACGCTTGGTTTGAACTTCTGCGGGTTTCCTTGACCATGTCTGCATACCTAAATGCATTGAGTTGCTGCAGTGCGATTGGTTGCTAAGCAATTTTCATTAACAAGAAGCTGAACAAGTGTACCTAATAAAGTGGTCTGTGAATGTATTTGGACTCAGTAGCATTCGTGTGGGAGTTATCATTGACTCTTTGACCGCGCTGCTCGTTTCCTCTCTAATGCGACTCCTGTTAACCTGATGCTGCTCTGGTTCGACAGACTCAGGCAGCAGAGTGTGGCGGAGCTGAAGAACGGGGGACAGAACGGGGGAGTCCTGGGAGGAGCACGGGAGGTGTTCGGGACCTGGCTGGAGGAGTCGAGGAGAGGACGGGAGCTGCTCATGGACAGAGAGAAGAAGATGGCGGAGGACCCGTCTGGGAGGCTGACTGGATAAACGGTGAGAGAGTTTGATGTGTTTTGTTGTGTCTTTTATGAAGCTCTGTCCTTGGATTTCTCTCCTCTCCTTCTGATCATGACTGAAGCTCTGAGGTCTGTATCACGGATTGTTTTGTGCTTCGTTTGTGCCTCTGCTGATCGCTAGGACGCCGCTAAAATACTCCTGAAACATTTGAGAAATCTTTGAGTTCACTGAGGCTCTCTGAAAAGGTGCATTCACATTAAAAAAAATGTAGCACATGTTATGAGGGCAGTGTCTTTTAATTAAACCTGCAACTGAATTACAGTCACTGGCAATACAAGTGCTATTTCTTAGTTAAATGATTAATCGCTTATTTTAAAAAATGTCAAAAATGACAAATGACCTCCTTTCAAGCAGTTAAATGAAGCATGAATCACGTTTTTCACTGGTGCGTCTCCAATTTTGGTTATTCTTCTGCAGGGAGAGCCGCACAAATTAACTGCTGTCTGAGAGTAAAAGGTGGAATTCTCCAAAACACAAACTTTCAGTGTCAAACAAACATGGAATGCAATATCTTGCAAAGCTCACCTTTAATTCTGCATTTCTTACATCTTT
Organism: Etroplus canarensis; assembly: GCA_015106775.1. Classification (NCBI taxonomy): domain Eukaryota; kingdom Metazoa; phylum Chordata; class Actinopteri; order Cichliformes; family Cichlidae; genus Etroplus; species Etroplus canarensis. Next base: position 12,410 of record VUQH01072231.1, on the reverse strand, counting down.
ACTTTCCAGCAGTTTTCTTCTTCTCCGCCTTTTTGTTGGGTTTTTTTTTGGCCCTTCACTGCTGCTGCTCGCTCAGTGTAGTCCAGTGGCAAGATCTCATCTGAAACCAGAACAAACAAGACAGCGGCCCACACTAACACGAACATCAATCAAAAATAAGTGCTTAGATTTCTCCAGAACGATGTGGTATTGATTGCCAGTGTGTCGCTAAAATTATAAAAGGCCCGCTGTTGTTCGTGGAAGCTGAAACCTCGCTGCATGATCTGTCCCGAAATCTGTCTTTAAACCACACACCTGAAGTCTCGAGTTGAGCTTTTCAGCCATCGTATTCTCGGCTCTGACGAGCGTGCGGTGGGCTGAGAAACTGAGGATAGCTGCATGCTAATCTACCGCTTCCTCTTCTTCTTTCGGCTGCTCCCGTTAGGGGTCGCCACAGCGGATCATCTGCCTCCATCTCACCCTGTCCCTGCCTCCTCTGCTGACACACCAACCCTCTGCATGCATCTCACTATTATTTATCCCTCCTCCACAGAGATAAAACTTGTTACCACGACAGGAGCTGACTTCTTGCATGATCTTCGTTAATACCGATAATGGGTAGACGTTCTGATAACATTTTTGAGGTTGTGAGGTCAGCGGTGGAGGTCACACGGGGTCATCAGTTAACATATTACAGCCACCAGGATCCAGCAGACTCGGCAGCAGACTGGGCTGCTGGATCCTTGCCAATATTTGTAAGATTGATCACTGTGGTAGGTTAAAGAAATGTCAAAGGTCAAGGTAAATAAAACATCAGTATGAATAAAATTTCTGTAATGAACTGCTGCTTATGTAGCGCTTTTCTTCTCTGACTGAGCACTCAAAGCACTTTTTACTACAAGCCTTATTCACACACTGCTTTATTCAAGGCCTTTACGCACATTTAACTATCACACACATTCACACTCCAGTGGATGCATCGGGAGCAATTTGAGGTTCAGTGTCTTGCCCAAGGACACTTCGGTAGGTAGACCGGACAAGCCAGGGATCGAACTGCCAGCCCTCCTGGTGGAAGACGACCCGCTCTACCTCCTGAGCCACTGCCGCCCCCAGAAGATTTAGAAGCTGACTGTGCTGTAAGATCTTCATCTGAATCTGTGTGGATACCCACTGCAGTAGACAGAAGACAGGAAAGACATTAAACATTTACCACTACAGGAGCTGACTCGCTTGCTAGATCTTGTGGCCCAACGCTTGAGTCCACATAGTGTAGATATCTAGATATATAGACGCCTCCAGGCTGTTCTGCATCATTAAAACCTTTTTTACTATATTATCCCAACAGAAGAGCCTTCAGCTGTCTCCTCTGGACAGTTTGTCTTTGGGAGACAGACACCCTCTCTGCTTTGCTTCAGACTTTCCTTTTCGATAAAGCTTATAGTTATGGCTGGATCAGGTGTGGCTATGATAGACTCAGGCTGCTGGGGACTTCCCATGATGCACTGAGCGTTTCTTCTCCACTCACCTCTTTTCGCTCGTGATGTGTCTATGTGCCACTGCTGTCCTGCGGTCTCCCTGTGCTCTCCTTTTTTTCCTCTCCGTGTTCCCCTCACTGTCCAACCCTCCATGATCCTGGTTTTGTTGGAGGAAAGGACGTTCTTCCTCCCCACCAGTGCCACTGGGGTTCTTTCTCTAATACTGCAGTATCTTTACATTACGGTGTAAAGCGCATTGAGATGACTGCTGTTGTGAATTCACGCTATATATAAAAAAAATTGACATAAATTGTCCCCGCATCTCGCCCTCCGTCAGCCGGGATAGATGCCCGGCTCCCCGTGACCCTGAGCTGGATGGGCGAATAAGAAAATGGACGGCTGGATTGAAGTGAATTGAATTCGTGGCTGCAGGTTTTACCACCTACAGACGAAAGTGATTTAACTCAGCGAGGCCCCCACCGGTCCCCTGTGCCTCCCCCCTCCACTCTCCAGTCTGTCAGTGTCGAAGCCAACACCTCGATCCCAGGCAACAAACAAAACCACTCGAGCCAGTCACCGTCTGTGTGTGTAGCTGTGTGAGTTTTGGCTGCGACCGCTCAGCAACAAACACCAACTTCAGGAAAATTTTAGGGGGAAAAAAAAAGCTTCATGTGAGGCCCAAAAATAGCAGCAGACCCCCCGGTGTGGCAAAGTTTGATAGATAAAAGGCTCCGCCTGGGGCAAAGTGTGATGACAGAGTGTGCCTGTTGTTCCCTCCTGTGTCTGTTCTGACAGAAGATTGAAAGTCTTAATGTTTCTTACACTGCCTTTTACTTATCAAAATAGAATCTGTTCAAATGATTTCCTCAAGACAAACGGCTGTAAACAAGGCGGAGACTCAACTTCTGACAGTGTCACTTTTGAAAGATTGTCACTAATTTCGGGTGGCTTCAAAATCAGCTTCTGACAGCTGGAATCAATAATCAATATGCGGCATTTTGAAAAACCAACAGTAAGTGTAGGTGCCGTAAATAAAACGCTTCCTGTTGGTGATGCTTGAAAACGGTTTCTGCTCCTTTTACCTGCTTCAGTTCAGTCCAAAAAAACATATTTTATTTATCCCACAGGGAATAAGTTCAGGTGAGGAGGCTCGTGCACATGAAAATTCAAAATCCTTCCCAGATAAAAAATCTTGCTCATGTGAAGACCTAAAGCTCTAACGATAATTAAACCACAGGCTGAGGACCGACTGCCGTATACGTGATACCGAGATACAGAGCTGCGTTTCTAAAGTAAATGGAAGATGTTTGGGAAAATATTACAGAATTAATTTTATGCTCTGCTTTATGCTGAGTTTTAATCATTTTATGGTCTGTAAACAATTTAACTTCGCTCTCCTCAAAAAGAATGAAACTGAAACTCGGTTTAATAAGAAAAAGGTCACAGCAGTCCAGTCAGCAATAATAAAGATGGATTCCAGTGAAAATGCAATAGAAGAAACCATGATTTGCAGGAAAAAATCTGGAGTAGTAGAGGTCAACACGTCCTGACTTTTCCTGCCCCGTGTGCGTCGAACTTCAAAAGCAGTGGAGTCTACGTTTGCAGCTTCATACAAAACTATTGGACCACATCTCTTAATCACTGAATTCAGGTGCTGGATTCAGTCCCATTGCCACAGATGTATAAACTCAATTTGTAAAAGAGTGGGTCGTTCTAAACAGCTCACTGAATTCCAGCATGGGTCTGTAATATGCCACCACTGCAACAAGTCAGTTGGTGAAATTTCTTCCCTCCTAGAGATTCAACCATCAACTGTAAGTGGTGTTATTGCAAAGCGTAAGCATTTAGTAACTGCAGCAACTCAGCTACCGTGTGGCAGGCCAAGTAAAGTCACAGAGCGGGGTTGACGAGTGTTGAGGCGCATAGTGCATTAAAGTGGCCAACACTCTACTGACTCAGTAACTGCAAAGTTCTAAACCTCCTCTGGCATTAGCATTAGTACAAAACTGTGTGCCGGCAGCTGCATGCAAGCCTTACATCAACAAGCACAATGCCAAGCATCAGATGACCTGGTGTACAGCAGTAGTTTAAATATGTTCTGTGAAGTGACGAATCACGCTTTTCCACCTGCCAGTCTGATGGAGGAGTCTGGGTTTGGTGAATGCCAGGAGAACATTACCTGTCTGACTGCACTGTGCCAACTGTTTTGTTTGGTGGAGGAGGGGTAATGCCATGAGGTGTTTTTGGGGTGGTGGCCTGGTTCCCTTTGGTTTCACTGAAGAGAAGTCTTGCTTCAGCTCACCATGACATTTGGGACAATACTGTACTTCCAACTTCTTGGGAACAGTTTTGGGAAGACCCTTTTCTGTTCCAGTATGACTGTGCTCCAGTGCACAAAGCAAGCTCCATAAAGTCATGGGTGGATGAATTTGGTGTGTAGGAACTTGAGTGGCCTGCACAGAGCCCTGACCTCAACCCCATCCAACATCTTTAGGATGAACTAGAATGGAGACTGAGAGCCAGGCCCTCTCATCCAACATCATTGTTTGACCTCACACGTGCTCTTCTGAATGAATGGGGAAAAATTCCTACAGACACACTCCAACAGCTTGAAGAGTGGAAGCTGTTATAGCTGCAAAGGGGGGCCCACTCCATATTAGTGCCTATGGATTTAGAATGAGGTGTCATAAAATCTCCTCTAGGTGTAATGTGGAGATGGCCCAATACTTTGTCCATATAGTGTACCATGACCAACATCTTTCATGGCCCAGTTTGAAAATCTGTTCACAAGAAAGTCATAGTTAAGAGAACCTCAGTATGACATAAACAGAGTTTTGTCTTTTTCGAACTGATGCAAAATAGAGACACGCATTCTTATCATATTTGTTTCCTTGTGGTTTTTTTTTTGGTTCTTTGGTCAGCTGCAGCTGCTCTGATAACCTCCTCCACTCTTCACCTCTCTGCTCCAACCCACACATCAGACTGAAAGACAGCGAGCAGGTCATTATTTACAGAAATTAGACGAATCCAATTTTGATGTCAGAAATGTTAAAAACCCCAATCAACCTGTCCTTCCTCTCAGTCATATTCAGCAGTTGAAACATGCAAAAACTTCATGTTATAGTAGATTCATCAGTGGGGCTCGGGGAGACATTTTGGTGGTGGTGATTTGGATTGTGAACGAGATGATAAATTAACATGAACAGCTACCTAAACTCTGGCGGTTTGTGTCTGCGGCCGCAGACTCGTCTGCTCTGCCAGAAGCTCAGTTCAGGTGCCAGTTATTATTGGAGGCTGAATTCTGCTCTCCAAATCAGTTTGGCTCATGGATTACTGAGTGTGGCAGGTGAACGCTGGAATCCACCAAACACTGCTGATGGAAAATCTGCTCCAGATAGAATTTGCACTTGAACTCTCTGAAATGTGGGCTTCTAAGTGAAGCAGGGAGGAAAGAAAACCTGATTTTTCTTATTTTATTTCCAAAAAAAAGCCATTCAGTTTCCAAACATGCTTTTATTAATCTTCATTATCAATGGCATCTTAAAGTTTAAGATATATTTTCAGAGAATGAGGCTTTATTTCTGAATGCGGGCAATTAAAACCCAACAGAGTCCATATGTTATGTTCCAAATAATCACTTTTTACATCTGAATTGTTGATTTGGCTTCATTTCATTAGCCTGTATTTTACTTAAGTAACCTTCCCCTCAACATCTGTCTCAGCTGGTAACACTTGCTTCCAATTGGAAACTTTTATAATGAAGTAGCACAACTGTCTGGAATTTTTTTGGCATTGTGGCGTCATGCCCGCTGTTGTCAAGGCCATGGGTAAAAGTGGGCTTCCCTACTACCTGAGCCTGTACCAGCTGCCATATGGTGAGAGACAGGGTACCAGGGTACACCCTGGACAGGTTTCCTGTGTATTGAATACATACACAGCAGGGCCAAGAGAAGACTTCCTTCATGGGATGACACCATCCCACCCATCTATCTGTTTGTGCTGCTTATCCAGACATGACTGGGCTGTGAGGCACCTATACCGCCCCCTCCCTGGCCACCTCCTCTAGCTCTTCTGTGGGGTTCTGAGGTGTTGCCAAGCCAGCCTTGAGATATAACCTGTCCAGTATGTCCCAGGTCTGTCCCGGGGCCTTCTTTTGGTAGGACATGCCTGAAACACTTCACCCAGGAGGTGCTCAGGACCACCTCAACTGACTCCTTTTGGATGTGGAGGAGTAGTGGCTTTACTCTGAGTCCTCTCCAACTGACTGGGCTGCTCCCCCCATCTCTAAGGGAGAGCCTGGACACTCTTCAGAGGAAGCTCATTTTCCTCTTTTTTTAATCCACAGTCTCATTCTTTCAGTCATTACCCAGAGCTCATGTCCATAAATGAGATTGACCAGTAAATCAATGGCTCCATCCTCACTCTTCTTTTACTACAACGGACCAACATACCAATCCATCAGTCAAACTCCCACTCCACTCTTCCCTCACTCATTAAGAAGACCACAGGATGCTTAAACGCCGACCGTATCTGTGGGAGAAATACAGATGGCAATAGAGCCAATACTTTTGTTAGGAAGTGTACTTACCAAGGCTGCAGTTCTTCCAGAACTGACGGGCCACCATACATCTACAAGTGTTCTAGTCTGTCCTTACATGCTGAAGAGTGAGGATGCCCACAAACACAGGAAAAACTACAAATGGCAATGGCCGAAACAACACATGGAAAATGGCAACTACTTCAGATGCCATGATAGCTCTGCCCCAACTCACTGAAAAGGAAGGCTGTCAGGAGTGGGGTATGGAAGACCTTTGCATTTGAGGTGGATAACCAATGTAATAACTGATTTGGAGAAGAAAGACGTTGTGCTTTTCAGACCAAATGAGAAAATACTTTAAATTAAGCAAAGTACCTAAAAGAGACCAGTATCCAGATCTGTTCAAAGAATTCAAGGTTTCAGTCTAGAGTCCTTCTCTTACTATCTTGAAATGACCATTTAGATTGAGACAGCTGGCTCTGTGAAACCAGCCATGTTCCACAGCTTAAAATGTTAGCAGTGGTTATATAAACCCTTAGTCTAACATTATGTAACTAAAATTATACCTTGTAGTAACAACATGAGAACATTTTTGTAATGTAACAAATGAATTTTTAGGCAAATAATTTATGGGATAATCTTCTTCTTCTTCTTCTTCTTCTTCTTCTTCTTCTTCTTTCGGCTGCTCCCATTAGGGGTCGCCTCAGCGGATCCTCTCTCTCTATCTCACCCCATCTCTTTCATCCTCTTCCCTCACACCAACCCTCTGCATGTCCTCCTTCACTGCATCCATGAATCTTCTCTGTGGCCTTCCTCTTCTCCTCCTGCCTGGCAGCTCCACCTTCAACATCCTTTGCCCAATATATCCACTCTCTCTCCTCTGAACATGTCCAAAATATCTCCAGCCTCTCTGGCCTCCAAACTTCTCAACCTGAGCTGACCCTCTGATGTACTCATTTTTAATCCTGTTTTTTTTTAAACTGCGGTATCAGATTTGATACTGAGAATCATCTACGTATAGACGAGTTTTGGTACCAACTACTGAAGCTCTGGTATCCAGACCACAAGCTGCCATGAGCTGATTACTTGGGCAAATTTAGGCTGAGAACAGCCAAAAAAGTATCTCTGTATGGCCACGACTGATTGGCCATGTGACAATAGGTGGTACAGTACAAGCCCCCAATTAGAGAACAACTTGCAGCCACCGTAAGTCCGATATTCAGATACTCACTACTCTATTTTTAGCTACGGTTTGGTCTCCACCAAGTCCTGAAGGAAATATTTGTTTGTTTTACAGCTGGATCTTGCTTTCTTCACCAGTTAGTCTCAAATTTTTGACCCTTTGCTGAACAGGCAGTGCACAGCAGCCTGTCAGAGCTTCAAATGGGCATAAAAATGGCTTCATGAGTTAACCAGAAAACCAAAACATCTAGCTGAAAGATGGTAAAATTCTCTTCAGAACTGAAAGAAACCAAGAGTGCGCTGTTAAATCACTCTGAATGACAGCTTTCAGATTAAACAGTCATTTAATCCTTTGTTAAGATGAAAATATTGATTTGGTGCCGCTTTGAATAAACTATTAGAAGCATTTTTATACTTTGACAACAGACCACAAATCAGCAGCCAGTGAAAAACGGTCAATATCACAGCAACACAAAGCGATTTCACATTCTGTAATTAATCTAAAAGCAAAATTACAGAAAGAAAAGCTCAATTTAACACAGTTCGGTCAATAAGATACAATTTTAAAACCATGAGAGGAGAAACTGCTGGAAAAATAAACTCAGAAAATATTTTTATACAAGAAACTCACAGCTGCAGTTCAGAAATCAGTCAGCAATCATTCTACTTAATCAAAGCCTGACAGAAGTCAGCCATACAAAAAAGTCATCCAACCATTTAGCACAACATAGTAAAATTGAATATACATTAGTCTTTTATAGAGGAGGTCAAGGTAAATGTTAGGTAAAAAGAATATCTGTAGAGAGTATTCAAAGTAATAATAATGAAATTAAATGAGAAATGTTGACACGTTTTAAAAATGGTGAGAAGTGAGGGGTCAAATTCTGGGAATGAAGAGAAAAAATATAAAATCATCAGTTAAAGCAACAGGCTCTTAAAGTTCAGATCATTTAAAGCAGCTTGTGATTTCAGGCTTTATTCATTTACAGTTAGGTCCATAAGTTTTTGGACAATGACCCCTTTTTTTTTTTTTTTTGGTAATGCCTCTCTGCACCACCACAGTGGATTTTAAATCAGTCAGAATGTGACTGAAGTGCAGGCTTTCAGCTTCAGTTCAGGGGGTCTGAGAAAAGAACTGCATTAACTGATCAGGAGTTACAGCCGATTTTATACACAGTCCCCCGTTTTCAGGAGCTCAAAAGTAATGGGACAAACTAACATCATTTTGAATATAAGGATTGTTTTCAATACTTGGATGAAAATCCTTTGCAGTCAGTGAGTGCCTGAAGTTTAGAGCCCATGGCCATCACAGAATGCTGTTTCCTCCATCGAGATGCTCTGCCAGGCCTTTACTGCAGCCGTCTGTGGGTCTCTGCCTTCAGTTTTGTCCTAACTAACTGAAAAACTGCTCTGTGGGGTTGAGGTCAGGTGACTGACTTGGCCATTGACGAAAAGGTTTCCACCTTGTTATATTTAGTGAGACGTCTCCTGATTGTAGACTTGGAGAATGATACACCTACCTCCTTGAGAGTGTTCTTGACTGAAGGGTTTTTTCTAAACCAAAGAAAGAATTCTGTCATCATCCACTTTAGTTGTCTTCTGTGGTCTTCCAGGTGCATTCCTTCTTTATAAGAACGATCCAGATTGTTCTTCTGACCACTCCTAGAGTTTTCCTCTCTCTTTGATAGGCTTATTTTGGTGTTCCAGCCTAATGATGGCCTCCTTCACTTGCATTCACATGTCTTAACCATGAAGAGCCACCAAATACAAGTTCAACACTCGAAATCAACGCCAAATCTTTTATCGGTTCAGTTTGTCATGGAGTAAAGAGGGGGCAGGGTCACCTGGTCATGAAACAGTCAGTTGTTCTGGAAATGGGGGTGGTGGTGTACAGAGCCAAAATTACAAAAAAATGTACCACTGTCCCAAAACTTACGGATTTACCTGTTGGTGATCCATTTACAAAAAAAGTCCTCCATTCATTTAGCAAAACATTACAAAATTAAATATACATTGGTCTTTTGGAGAGGAGGCCAAGGTAAACGGTAGATAAAAAGATGGCTGCCTGCAGACAACATTAAAAATAACAATAACAGAGGAGTGAGAGGACAAATTCAGTGATCATAAACTCATTTAAAGCACTTGAACAGCACCAAGCCACCTGAAGTGAAAAAGTGATTTGTGTTTTTTGTGATTTCACACTTTGGATAGGTCTGGTTAGGGGTTAAAGGTTACTGCAGCAGGATGATACTAATAATGAGTGCTAAAGAGTGATGGCATCAAGCAGATTATATTAGGGAGTCGTAACGATTGATGGAGCAAAAACAAATTTCTGCAGGAGCGCTAATTGATGTCCCCAGCTTATCTGAGTGTGTGTGTGTGTGTGTGCTTTAATGGTGTGTATTTACGTGTGTGTGCACCATCCATTGTCCTGTCTCACTAATCACAGCAGCTTGGGGCTTCATTTAATCAGCGGAGCGCACCACAGTGTCCCATAATAACTTATCAACAGTCGTACCTTATAGATGAAGCCTTAATTAATGCAGCTTCTCCCTCACTGTCATCATTATGATGTAAAACACTGAGCAGCGAGACACCCAAAGTTACTTCCAGGTCACCTCAGTCTTAAAAATGCATTCATTTGTTTCCATTTTGTATCATCAGTTTTAATAAAAAAAAAGTTTTTTTCCAGTTAAAATTCTTTGATTTGAAGGTGGAAGGAAATTTTGGCGCCTAATCACTCAAAGCTCCCAGCACTCCTCATGTTGAATCAAATCTGTGTTCTGTTCTATTGTAGTCTGACCTGTGGCGTCCATTTAAATGACAAAAGGACGATCAAGCTTTTAAATCTGGAAAGCACAGCGAGAACGTCCTCAACAGCTGCACAGCTGTCATTTTTATCCGTGTATACATACTGACATACGTCCAAATGAAAGAAAAACAGTTCAGAAATAATGATCAAAAACCTTAAAGCCTGATTTCTTTTAGCACATCTCCCCTTCAGGACTGTCCTCCTTTGCAAGGCTTTCAGAGCTGCTGCTGTTGACCTGAGGTGTAATCAGAAAATTCAGCGGCAGGTCCATGAAGTTAAACGCACGTTCCTGATCTCACGTTCAAGGGCATCCTCTTAGGCGTGTCGGAACACCTGATGCCTCCCTGAAGTCTCGGTGTGTTCAGTGCGTGCTGAGATTTCACCACAGATCTCAAGCGTTCATGGAGCAAACCTCAGCTCCTGTTTCAAACTGACCTGATCGTCTGTGGTAGACCTTCAGTGGAAGTTCGGTGGTGAGGAGAGACCGGGAGTATGTATTTTTTTTTGACATTCGCCAGTTTGTCCTCCATGAGTTGGTCTTCCAGAGTGAGACTGTCAGTGTGGCGTTAAACTGAAATGTCCTGACGTGTCTGAGAGTGCACGTTAATTAAAACCAAACTGGAGTATGGTGAGGGCAGGGACACATTGTAGCCTTACCAGGATTTTTGTCTTCGACAGCAGCTGGACTGGCAGCAGAATGTGAAGGTCTGGATGAATCTCGCTCAAAGTTTGTTTTTGGGATTCTTTGGGATTGCTGTCTCCTGAAATTGACTTTTTTGTGCCCTCAGAATATTTGTCTTCATTTTACTTTGTAAAATTAAATCTAAACTTTTGTTATTTACCAATCTTGGGAACAGGCCAGTGACTTTCACCATTTATTTATCAAAGTAGCTATTAAAACAGAGATGTGTCTTTCTTACTCAGAACAATCCAGTGCATTCATTTCTTTTACCCAAGGTCCTCATCCTTCTGAATACACTGATCCGGTGTAACATCATGATCACCTGTCTAATACCCTGTTGGTCCCCCTTTTGCTGCCCCACGTGGATCAGTGAGCCTTTGCCGCCCATGACCCTGTTGCCGGTTCACCCGTGTTCCGTCCTTTGACCACTGCTGACTGAGAACATCCCACAACAGCTGCAGGTTTGGAGATGCTCTGAGCCACTCGTCTAGCCATCACAGTTGGCCCTTGTCAGAGTCTCTCAAATCTGTACGTTTGCTCATTTTTCCTGCTTCTAACGCATCAACTTTGAGGACAAACTGTTCACTTGTCGCCTGATATATCCCACTCGCTAAGAGGTGTCATGATGAAGAGATGTTCAGTGTTATTCGCTTCACCTGTCAGTGGTCATGATGTTATTCCTGATCGGTGTATGCGTACCTTCAGCTGCCATGTTGTATTTTTCCCAGGGGTTTGCCACACAGACTGTTCAGCATCAGTAATTTGGCAGCGGATTTACACCAGATGCCCTTCCCGATGCAACCCTCTAAGAAGAGAGGGGCTTGTGTCCCCACCTGGAATCGAACCAGGGACCTTCTGCTTGTAAGGTGTAAACCACTACATACAGGCAGAAGGTCCCTGGTTTTTTTTTTAAATAAGAGCAAGATGTGTTTTATTCTTTAGTCACTTTTCATCTTGTTGTGGATGTACAGTTATTTGATGTTCTCTGTAGCTTTATTCTCACTTCCTGGTTTTCCTGTTTTTGTGTTTTTGGCTCAAGTTGTTTTCTGTTTTCTTTGAGTTTTTGTTTTGGCTCATTAAAGCTGGCTTTTGTCTCCGCTTTTATTTTATGCGTGGCTTTGTAGTTGTATTTTGTATCTTTGTTTCATGTTTCTTTGTGGTTATTTTTTGTCTGTTTTTTGTCTCTTTGTAGTTGTTTTCTCTCCTTGGAGTTATTTTTGTCTCCTTTTTGCATCTTTGTAGTTGTCTCTTGTTTCTTTGTACTTGTTGTTGTTGTTGTTCTTCTTCTTCTTATTCTTATTCTTCTTCTTTTATCGGCTGCTCCCGTTAGGGGTTGCCTCAGTGGATCTTCTGCTTCCATCTCACCCTGTCCCTTGCATCCTCTTCCCTCACACCAACCCTCTGCATGTCCTCCTTCATTACATCCATGAATCTTCTCTGTGGGCTTCCTCATCTCCTCCTGCCTGGCAGCTCCATCTTCAACATCCTTTGTCCAGTATGTCCACTATCCCTCCTCTAAACATGTCCAAAGCATCTCAGCCTTTCGTCTCTGACTTTGTCTCCAAACTTCTCAACCTGAGCTGTCCCTCTGATGTACTCATTTCTAATCCTGTCCATCCTGGTCACTCCCAGGGAAAATCTCAACATCTTCAGTTCTGCCACCTCCAGCTCTCCTTCCTGTCTTTTTGTCGGTGCCACCGTCTCCAAACCATACATCATAGCAGGTCTCACTACCGTCTTGTA